>JAOTOL010001490.1:835000-887500 GCA_034440575.1 Imbricaverruca yamaguchii
CGGAGACGTCACTTTGGACGTACCGATGGGCCACCATCGGTAATTGGTAACCTTGAAATTCGTGATAGTTTTTAGGGAAACTATTAGATCTCTAAATTGGTATGAATTTTGTATTTCTTAGAAAAACATTTTCCAATAATGTGCCTGTATGCAATTGTTCTACCTCAGGTATATTTCCAGTTCAAGACAGCTAACACGAAATCTGCCCTGCGCGGAAAATTAAAAATCGTAAAAAGTCATGAAGAGCGGACGGCGACATCGGATATTTTTGAGAACGCATTTGTGCTGCTTGTTCAGGGAAATCATGCCCACTTTTATTTCAGCTGTCAAATCTATCAATTTTGATGGGCTACGTATCACGGGAGGTCACGACGTCATGAGGTCAAATATGGTCAATAAATATTGATGTTTTATTTCTGCAACGTTTTAGTTCGTCATTTTTCTTCTGAAGTATATTTCATTTGCAATTCTTTCTGCTTTTTATTGATGAGATATCCATAGTGTGTATATCTATACATAGTCAAACCAACTGATGTTATTTTACCAAAGTGATGCTGGAGGCCAAAGCTAAAAAAAAACCTTTTGCTGTGCAGGACTGAAATTTGCACAACCGTATTCAGAGTCAAAGACTACCCAGTGAACAAATTTTGGTCTCAATCGGAATTACGAGGTAAAGTGAACGTCGATCTGTCGTGGAACGCACCAGTTGTTGGATTTGTCAGCGCTTTCGTATTTGAACGCCAACATTGTCCCACAATTGTCCGCAAATGCCTGTGGGCACGGTGAGAGCAGTCCCAGCGGTTGGTCGTTAATCAATCCTTGTATGAGATTATTGTCCAGTGACTCTCAGTTCCGACCAGAAGTCCGAAAGCGCTATATTTTGAGTTGTTTGAAATCGAAGGTTCGCGAGCGGGTGTTCATATTGCATACACCCTGCATCACAAGCAGGGGCGTCACCACCGGGAGAAGGGGGCAGCGGGAGCAGTCGCCCCCGCTGCCGGGAGGCTGGGGACGCCGCCCCCTTACATTCGCAGAGGCCCCTACCCGGAAATGCAGTGAAGAAGGATGAGCAAGGAGGCAGACGGAACAGAGGATCATGCTGGCAATGAGGCCCCAAGACTGGCAACGAGACTCCCAAGAAATCAGAGCATGTCCCTATAAGAGACGTAGAAGGGAAATGTGGAGGAGGCCCACAGGACGGAGAGGATTCCGTCGAGGCGGGCAATGAGCCACCCAGATTAGGCAAGAAGGATTCCGATGCGTGGCATGAGATACTTAATTTGGAAGGGGGCACCAAGACGAAAGAGGAGACCCCTATAATATATAATGAGGACATTTCATAGGATAGATTTTCAAGGACGCAAGAGGATGCCACGAGATTGATAAGGTCTCCGCAGGAGTGAGAGAAGGCCACTGAGATAGGAAGTCAAGCCCCCAATTTGGAAGAGGACTTTAGAAGACAGGTGTTGGGACCAGGACGGAGAATCATTCTGATAATAGGATAATGAGGCTCCAAACACAGATGAAGCCTCCAAGACATGAGAGGAGGCCCCAGAACTAAAGAGAGTGCCAGAAATTTCCAAGGAGGCCCAGGAGGATTGTAGGATTGTAAGTCTTCACCAGGATAGAAAATGATGATCCCGAAACGTGGCATGGGGCACCTAATTCGGCAGAGGACGCCACAATATTTGAAATTATGACGGTCTCATGTTGAACGAGGAGGCCCCTAAAATATGAGAGGAAAACCATCAAAGAGAAATGGGTGCCGGTCGGAAAAGAAGTTCCCAGACAGGTAGGAAGGTTCCCAGGAAATGGCAAGGCCGTTGACATCGGAAAGGATGCTTGTAATTTGTAAGGGAGGCACCTGGGAGAGATGTGTCCACCAGAAGATAAGAAGCCACATTTAAGATGGACAAAGATCGAATAAAAACACAGAGCAGGAGGAGCCCAAAACGTGAGAGGGGCCCCTAATTTCTAAAATGATGTTTCTAGAAGAAAATGAGGTTCTTGCAAGAGGAACCACGTTAGACGGTATAGGAAGCCTCCCAGCACGGAATGGGTTTCGAAGATCGGTAAGGAGGCCCTGGGAAATTAGAAAAGACCCTTAAGATGGGAGTGGTAGCCTGTACGATAGGTGCGCCCATCTGTTTAACTTCATGAGGTTCCACAAATTGAAGCTTCCCACCTCGTAAGACGGATAAGACGTCGCCAGGACAAAGGGTGTCCCCGAGGCGAAGCAGGAGGCCTCTAATTTGGCTGAGGAAGCCACAGATCATGGTGAAGGGGCCCCAGGTTGTAAAAAATGACCCTCTAAGACGGGAGATGAGGACCATGAAATGTAACGGATGGTATCATGCACGAGGAGATATCCAAGATTGGCAAGGAGGCCCCGGGATATGAGACGAGGCCCCTCCTAAGTCGCGAGAGGAGGCCCCTAATTTGCAACAGTAAGCCCCTAAGAAATTACATGGGACCCTCGTACGTAAGTGTATTCCCTAAGACAAGCAAGCAGACAGTCATGATAAAGGAGGCTCATAGCACTTGAGAGTAGGCACCTAATTTGGGAAATGAGATCGCTAGGAGACGAGAAAAGGCCCCAGCACCCATGAGAAGTCCACCAGGACAGATAGTGAGGCCCTCAGGAAAAATGGGAAGCCCAGAAGACAAGCATTGAGCCCCCAGAAAGTCAGATCAGGCGCATAAGAAGCAGTGAATGAAGATGGCGAAGAGGCCAAAGGACATCGGAGAAGGTCCCCAAGACGAAAAGCCGAGACGGATAAGGAGCTACCCAGGTTAGACGAGGAGGCCTCCGATGCGTGACAGGAGATTTCTGATTTGGAAAAGGATTCCAAGAGCTGGGAATGGAGGCCCTCTTTCTCCCCTTCCTCCAAGCTTGAAGTGGAGGTCCTAAGATAAGTTCAGAGGGTAAAGGATATAAGAAGGGATTTCCCCACAGGTTGTGGCTTGGTTACCTATATTTTGCTATCCCTCATATCGTTTCTTTTCCCCCCATTTCGGCCTTTTTGCTCAGCGACTTTTTGTGACCGTGCATAATTTGCAGCGCTTAATATGAACGCAGCGCGAAATGCTTATGGTCGATTCCTCTTGGATGAGATGCAATAATAAGCCTGTTCAAAAAAATACAATGGGTCATGTCACTGATCACTTGTTTCGAGTCGTGCATAAGCTTGCCTCATAGGGGGCGAAATGCCCCGAGGTGATGTCAATGGAATGAGAAGCATTCCGAGCTATGGCAAATCTGAGGAGATGCAACTTTTGCGACTAGCTCGTGATCTTCCTAACAAGGTATGCTGCTGGATACAGAGCCTGCTGGATACAGAGCCTGTGCAAAGCATATATTGTGTCATCCCGCGGACCACTCCGCCTCAATATTTCAATCTTGGCATTGATTGGATGCGAAAATTGCGGGGCAGGCTGAATGTGCCGAGAAACGTTTCAAAACCTAATAACCTCAGACGATTTGCAACTTACAATGCCTGTGTCGCGATCTGCCAGGCAAGTCGTTTTCTCTGGTTTATGAATGTCGCTGAGCTTTGTCATGCCAGGACCGTATATGCTGACCATGAGGAGATATGCCCATATGTTTCACAACTACCAGCCTCACCAGTGAATACATCACTTCCATTGGCCTCAGCCGTGAATGGGCCTCTATTGATTACTTAGCTGTAATGGTGTCACAACGCCTGGCCACAGTTGGAATTATATCGCCACTGCGGACCTCAACTACGACTCGGGCCACCAGGTCTGACCTCAGCCACGTGGACTACTTCGGAAGGCTTGGATCTCATGCATAAGGTGTAGCCTGTACCTGTGCTGGTCGTTTCGGGTCACCTGGCTCTATCCCCCAGTCGTGTCTTCGAACCCCTGTCAAGCTCTGAGTCACTAAGTCACTCCGGCTAGCCTCTACTGGCCTCTCTCGTAGCTGGGTCACTCCGGCTAGCCTCTACTGGCCTCTCTCGCAGCTGGGTCACTGCGGCTAGCCTCTACTGGCCTCTCTCGTAGCTGGGTCACTCCGGCTAGCCTCTACTGGCCTCTCTCTAGCTGGGTCACTGCGGCTAGCCTCTACTGGCCTCTCTCGTAGCTGGGTCACTCCGGCTAGCCTCTACTGGCCTCTCTCTAGCTGGGTCACTGCGGCTAGCCTCTACTGGCCTCTCTCGCAGCTGGGTCACTGCGGCTAGCCTCTTCTGGCCTCTCTCGCAGCTGGGTCACTGTGGCTAGCCTGTACTGGCCTCTCTCGTAGCTGGGTCACCTCAGCTAACCCCGCTTGTATCTGGATCACCCCTGCTCATTCTGCCCGTATCTGGATCACTCCTGCTGATTCCGCCCGTATCTGAGTTACGGCAGTTGACTCCACCCGCACCTGAGTCAAGGCAGCTGACTCAGCCCGCATCTTGGCCACGACAGCTGACTCCGCTTGCATCTGGGTCACGGAAGCTGACTCCGCCCGCATCTTGGTCACGACAGTTGATTCCGCCCGCACCTGGGTCACGGCAGTTGACTCCGCCCCCATCTGGGTCACGACAGTTGACTCCACCCGCACCTGAGTCAAGGCAGCTGACTCCGCCCGCATCTTGGCCACGACAGCTGACTCTACCTCCACCTGGGTCACGACAGTTGACTCTACCCCCACCTGGATCACGGCAGTTGACTCCGCCCGCACCTGGGTCACGGCAGTTGACTCTACCCCCACCTGGGTCACGGCAGTTGACTCTACCCCCACCTGGGTCACGGCAGCTAACTGTGCCCACATCTAGGTCACCTCCTGTGATCCCGGTTGGACAGCGCACGGCTGGCGGCCCGGTCAGCCCGCGGCCGACCCCTGAGGCGGTGTCCGGCCGTCTGTATCGATCTGCCAGACCGGTGACTCGGGCCACCGTCGGTCGGCGCGTGCTGGCCGGGCTGCGGCAGCACCGCCCCAGGCGCCACTTCGCGCAGACCCCGCCCAGCTGTCTGGTGGAGGTCGGGCTGGTGCAGCATTGCTGTGGGCTCAGCTTGACATAAATCATGCTGACAGGAACATCGTGTGGTGCCTCCAGTGTCGGGGAAGCTCCATAGGTGCAGGAGAAGGTTATCAGCAAAGGTGGTGCTGCAACGAAGCCATATAGCGAAAGACGAGAACATTCTAACGTCGTAACTTATGACCAAGTAATGTAGGGTTAGGAGGTTCTTACGTCAGTTAAATGGTTACCTCAAATACGATGAAACACTGACAATGCTATCCATAATCATGTATTCTTCAGATTTGATGTTCGCATCTGTGTGCAGTCCTGAGACGGTTTTCGCGAAGCCCTCAGGAGTCGACTATGGGCTGACCTGGCTGGGGGCCCTGCGGCGTCCCACCGGGCTCAGAGGAGGTGACTTCACCAACCCTCAGGAGTCGACTATGGGCTGACCTGGCTGGGGGTCCTGCGCCGTCCCACCGGGCTCAGAGGAGGTGACTTCACCAACCCTCAGGGGTCGACTATGGGCTGACCTGGCTGGGGGCCCTGCGCCGTCCCACCGGGCTCAGAGGAGGTGACTTCACCAACCCTCAGGAGTCGACTATGGGCTGACCGGGCTGGGGGCCCTGCGCCGTCCCACCGGGCTCAGAGGAGGTGACTTCACCAACCCTCAGGGGTCGACTATGGGCTGACCGGGCTGGGGGCCTTGCGCCGTCCCACCGGGCTCAGAGGAGGTGACTTCACCAACCCTCAGGAGTCGACTATGGGCTGACCGGGCTGGGGGCCCTGCGCCGTCCCACCGGGCTCAGAGGAGGTGACTTCAGTTACCAAAGGCTAGCGGTGTTCGCTTGGTAAGGTAGGCCTTAGCGTATGCGTCAATTGATTCAATTGTGCTATCACAATGAAACAAATGACCTCTCGGAACTGAACTTGCATTCGGCAAAGGGAAAGTTAAAAGTATGAAATGCTAAATATATTCATTTATGTCGTTCTAAACTCCCTATTTCCCTGTTTACCTTCCTTGACCAGTGTTCCTCCGAGTAATTCACTACACATGGAAACATTATGTGCGGAGAAAACATTATGAAACATTATGAAAGCACTATCCTCCGGCGAGATGAGGTAGCCAAGCCTGGATTTCAAATCTGTTCAATCTGTGAAGGAACATGAGGTAGAATTACACATTCCCAGGGCATTTGGACGAACGGAGGTTTACTGCACGATCAAATGTGGTTTTCATCATGCGATACGAAAACAAGCCATGATGTGAAATTGAAAGTAATTGGCTTTGTGGCAAGACCCACAGCACGTTTAGACTGGGACACCTTAAGCAGCCACTAGATGTTGACAAACTGATCTTAGAGCGTGAAATGCATGGATTTGTTGTCAGTTCGCTTTCAGCATTGTCGGCACATATTCTGTTTACCTGCAGTTCTGATAGCCAACCGTTGGTATTACACCACATATTCATCAGTAATGTACAAATTACATCATCAACTCACTTCTTGATGTCTACATTTGGAGGTTATGCCGAAAGAAAAATAGAACACTATGTCACATTTACAGACGAGGATTAAGAAACCATAATCAACGTTTGCAGACTGGGCAAAGTGTTTGTTCTGGAATACAATATGTGTGGCTGATGCTGGATGGTCGCTTTTCCGAGGAGGCGTGTGCCACACCAGATTTCAGTAGAGTCGCAAATATTCCTCTCTCTATCTTACATTATTTGCACTATTATGCCAGTTTGCAGGCAATGCAATCTTCACCGAAGGAATTTAATTAATTCCAACGAGAAATGAGCGCTTCCTTTAAAGCCTTGCTGCCAGCAGATATGCGGCTGAGTTATATGTGGTATCATTGTGAGCTTCGTGCAAACCATTCATGTCCTTTATATCCATTCCGCTGTTTGATGAAGGTTTTCATAATCCTTATATTTCTCCACATGGTCTTTCTACTACAGAAAGCACCTGATGGCATAATGCCATGCTGGGTACTTGTTTGATATCACAGATATGACAGTCGATTGAACGTATCACGTCGTATTGAACACACAGTACACCTTTGACATCGCAGTATAAATAGTACTTTCGCAGTACGGACTGAAAAATTGGCCGATAATTGCAGTGTTGTTTACTCCAGGCTACACATCGTCAAGGCAGTGCTAGATCAATGCTATCCCTAAGGAAGCACAGCTCATGTGACCAAGTATAAAACGTATTTTCTAGCTCCAGAAAGGAAATATGCATTGAATGCCATGCTGGTGCAAGTTGGTAAGCTTGTAACTGGGCAGCATGTGCCTGATGAGATTCAGGGTGTCCCTTGATCACGTCCCGAATACTCGTATGTGTCGTGCGTGTTTGAGGATAGCCTGGATCTACTTCTGATGCGATTCAGGGCATCCCTTGATCACATTCTGAATACTTGCATGGTTCGTACCTGTTTAAGGATATTCTGGATCCACTTTTGATGAGATTCATGGTACCCCTTGATCACATTATGAATACTCGTACTGGTTATGCCTGTTTGACAATAACATGGATTCACTTATGATTTGGCAGATGTTCACTGTTCTTCGGTGGGAAGTGATTAGCATTTTCAGGACAAGTAAACTAATGGCGATGCCGGTATGCAGTCTCTCTGAGGCACTGGAACGTAAGCGAAGCGCTCAATGAGCAGAATTATTCAAAGACTGAAGTAGCCGACCCAGTGTCCACGCTCTCGGTCATGATGTTGGAGACGGTCACTATCTGTGGAGACGGTCACGATCTGTGGAGACGGTCACGATCTGTGGAGACGGTCACGATCTGTGGAGACGGTCACGATCTGCGGAGACGGTCACTATCTGTGGAGACGGCCACGATCTGTGGAGACTACAAGGGATGGTTGTAACAGTGCCGTTGTGTCACCACTGGCAGGGTCAGCTGTCGAGGATCACCAAGGAGAAGGAGTCGGCCGAGCAGGAGCGGTCGCGGCACGGTGACAAGTTGGAGCTGCTGCAGGCCCAGCTGGTCAAGACCCAGCGGGACCGCGACTCGGCACAAGCCGAGCTCCACCTGCTTCGGGAAAAGTCCGACAAGAACATCGCCTTCTTACAAAAACTGCAGGTGCGCTGTCGATCCTGGCGCCGGCTGGTGCACTACAGTTTGGAACAGAGAAGTGCTTGCACATTTCAGGAGCAATAATATTGACGAGATTCATGTGTTCCGACAAGAAGCGCGAGATTGCTTCGGTGATTGAAATGCATTCCCTGTGGATGCCACTTCAGTCGGCTAACCAACAGTCGACCGGTACTATGTTCGAGACGACCTTGGTGTTACTAGCTGAACATCCTGTGCCAGACAGTTTGCAAATTGTGCCACCCCGCCACGCTGTGCTATAGGTTGTGGTGACGTACCTGAAAGCATGTGCATTTTTTAGATTCTAAAATCGTAGTTTTGTATGGGTCGCTGCCATATATTTTTTATGACGTTTTATGTGACATGCTTTATGCTTTTGCTCTGTCTGCGTACAGCCATGTTTCCTAAGAAAGTTACATTTGTTCTCAACGACGGACCTAAGGTGATTTCCATTGCCTGGAAGGTCACCAATCATTCTGAGGTACTGGAGATTCGTGTCAGTACATAGAGCGTGCGCCAATGAGCCTTCTGGCTTACTCCACGTCTCATTTATGAGAGCACAGTCCAGGGCCTTCGAACACTCTCTCACGTCCTATGTAGGTTCTATGGTGACAAAATATAACATAGGGGTGATGGAGAAATGTTGGAAATCCCAAATATTGAGCGAATATGAAAAGACTTACCTTTCCCGATATAGCAAAGTTCACAAGATATTCTTTTGCAGCAGGGGGGGTCCGAGGCATCGAAATCGGGTGAGGCAGTCACCACTGCACCCCGCCCCTCACCCACCCCCAGAAAGAAATCGTCGGATTTCGAGCACTCCATTTTTCGGTTCCCAAAATTCGAAACTTGTTTGGTACGTATACTTTTCACACAAAAATATCCATGAAATTGTGCTTTAAGGTATTTTTGGGACTCTTAGATTTTTACCAATATACTCTTTATAAAAGTGATGAAGCTAGTGTGACCACTAATTTCCTCTCCAAATGCTTACTTTTCAGCTGGCAAGCAAAATAACACAAAGAAAGTGGCCTTGAGTTAGGTAACATGGCGTAAAAATAAGGTGTAAAATGAAATATAATATGCCCATTTCCTAGTCTAGCCTAACATTAATGAAAAAACATAACTTCCCACATACAAAATAGGAAAATTGTTTTCTTTTGTTTTTCAAAATTGTCGACATAAAATCCAAATCCAACGTATCACTTTTTAATGGAAAAATTCAAGCCTTCCAATTGAGCCCTTTGCTTGCTTTCTGGAGGTAACAGGATGTTGTGAGATTGCATGTGAGGTGGCACTGGTACTATTGCCAGGATGTATGTGAGGTGGCACTGGTACAAGGCAGATTAGTCATATACATGGCGTGGTGGGGCGTGTGCGGAATGGGCCAATCAGCGGTCGGAGGTGTCTAGCGCGGGAGATGTGTCGAGTTGAGGTGGACGGTTGTGAGCTGGGCCGGCCCAGTCTGGTTATCGCGAAGCGCTGAGGGATACACGGTCCTGGCGTCAAAGTTTTTATCTTCGTGAACTATATAGTACATGTGTAAAGCACGTCCTGTGAATACCTTAAAGCACAATAATAAGATGTCTTGCATGAATTATCAGCGTTTCCTAAAATATGTATGGCTACATTTACCCATTCCACAGAAGCACAGCACATCGGAGGGAGGAATTTAAGAATAATCAACTCAATGTTTTGGCCAGACAAAAACTATGCATTTGCTAAACCTGGAAATGCATTGGTATATACACTAAGAATACAAGTTTATAATAAGATACAAATTTATGTCTGTTCAGGGTTTCAGAGTCCTAAAAAAATATCATGGAGTATTGCAATTGGAAAAAAACGTCAACGAAATTTCCACATGTGTCAACCAATTATTCAATTCAGTCATAGCTGGTCGCATTTAGAGATTGCCAACAGCTCCTTCCACTCTCCCTACCAAACTTCCTTGGCACTTGCAGAGCCGGAAATCTCCCATAAAGTCAGGGGATCCAAGTTCATATCTTCAAGGCATATTTTCACAGTGCATATGGAAGATGACAAACTAAGACTAGCAGGACACCAAACCAGGGGTTTAAGACCACATACCCACTCCAGGCATGGGCACTTGGTTACCAACTATGAGGAACATGGACAATATTATAAGCCCAAAGACCAGACCAAACATTTGGTCAGACTAAGCCTGGTTTTCAATTGGGAACGGTTCAACATACCAGTGCAAATTAGATGCATTGGAAGATCCAGAGCTGGTTTTGAGTAGCTTAGCGGTGCCAAGCAAAACTAATTATCAGATTTGTTTTAATATTTTGCACAAGTTTCTAACCCCTTGAATTTAGCATCAAATGTTTTTAGTTTGCATACATTGTGTACCATACACTAATTCTGCTGCGAGGCAGGGTGTTAGCGGGGGGGGGGGGAGGCGTTGTTGAGAAGGACCACATCAAATCCCAGTCTTAGCCCACCGTTTCTGAACGCTTTTAGTTGAGCAGAATTTCTCACCTCTCTTACCCGTCTATTCAGGTAAGAAATTTGTACCAACCCCACAGAGTCGCACAATTCCTAAATTGCATGAATCAATGGGAACTTTTTGTGTGAAGCATATTCCGATGTAGCCCGAAAGTCAACTTGCAAACAATTTCTTCTGACGGTGTAATGCACTCCGCAGAAACGTTTTAGTTCATCTTGCGAAGGCTGCTTTTTCTTTTTTCTTTTTATACCCTACGCTTCGTATGAAGCGAAAGCGCATAATATGGCAACATTTGGATTAAGGCTGGCCTCACTCATACGTATTTGAGGTTAATGATAGAGTTGTTCGAAATTGAATATGTAAACCTAAACTGAAATTTTCACGATAATTACGAATCACCAATGAAGGTTTCATGTCAACTTTTTAATTTTGTGATTTTCCAGTGGATAAGAGCATCGCTATGTACGAAAATAAGATCAGAAAGATCTTTCAGCTCTACTAAGGTTAGGCACTGCCTTAGGTGCCTTAGTGGGCGGACCGCCCCTGTTCTGCAGTGGTTGTGTTTTCCAGTTGATGCTTTTCCGATGTCTTCGAGAATCCACATGCTCAATCGACGATATCATGGTGTCGTTCAAGTAAACGTATGTTGACCATCAAGGATCCCCTAATACTTTTTGGGGGCAAGAAAGTACATTTATGTGGTAGCTAAGACTCCACACATGCGTATGTCTTTCCAAGTTGCAACTAAAGCCATTGTCAGATCGCAAGCTGACACCGACGTGTATTTCAGCTGGAGAAAGAAGACAGAAGCTCCGAAGTGATGCACCTGCGTGATAAGCTGGACAAGAATCAGCTGTTGATCTGCCGTCTCCAGGAGGAGAAGGAGACCATACAGCGGGAGCACGAGCGACTCACAGAGAAACACGACAGGTACACTCGAATCTGGCCGATGAGAGGTGAACTTCTGTCACTCCACTCACTCGGAGCAGTCAATGAATCGACAGAGTTGCCATCAGGTTTCGCTGCGGTCTAGCACATTGCCGGACCAGTAGTCGGACTTTTGCTGTTTTCCAGCCGGTAAAGCTGAAGATAGTTTTGTTACTCACCGCGTCCACTTTTTTAACTACGTTTTCGCAGACTAAGATACTTCGAATCATGCTGCTCTTAGCCGCAAGTTGATATGATCTCTTCATTTGAGCGACATTCTTGCCTTCACCTCATTGTTATTCATGATCCCACGTGAAAGTCCATTGGTCACAGTACGGGACTTGCAGGCCCAACATTTACAGCAAGCTAACTTTCAGCAATTCATGAGACAGTTGAAGTTAAAGAATGATTGGTGGATGTGTGGGCCTGGAATGGGCAATCATTTAGGCGACCCTAGATAGTATTCGGGGAAGTCTGTTGCTGAGAATGTGCCTCCTAAATGGATGGCTCTCCATGGATGCATTTTCATCCACACAACGGAACCTCGGGGGACGCTGACAAGGGAGGTTATTCCGTGCTTGATACGATCATAGATAGCTAGTGATTGAACACCGGTCGAAGACATGCATTTCACATGGAAATTATCGGGAATTCGACGCTATCGAGGACGCCTCGACAGGCGCATCCACCTGACCGTGCAGGGGGTGATCTTATTGGACGGTGATCTACTACGGAGTCTCCTTTCCAACATTTCTGCGTAATCACCAGTGTGTTGGTCTATTCGCTGTGTTGTGAATGGTGGCAACTAGCGTATACCCAGTACATATAATCGAATATTATGTGAGTCATTTACGGCCAAAGAAAACTGCAGCTAAAAAATGTAACTGGAGCTCATCCAATGAAACTCCAAGTGGAATTAAGTAGCGTTACTAATTCAGTGAGGAAACATATACACTAGTTGTTATCGTCAGGAGATTGCACTACTACACTTTATTATCGTCAGGAGATTACGTGTCTGTCCCGTAAACCATGCGCCATTCCAATCTAAAACTTTTCCATCAATCCCATGCTGCTCCGGTTGCTGAAGTAAACAGCCATGCGGAACTTTATCAAAAGCTTGCTCTAAAGTACGAGTATACACCATCCAACCTGCTTTGATTGGATACTTCTTGAGTTAAATATTCCATGAACTGCAATAGGTTAGCTAAAAAAATTGAGATCGAAATCCATGTTCAGTATTCCTTAAATGGCTGTGCCTATCTAGATATAGCGCAGACCTGAATGGACGGATGTCCTGAGCGGAGTGTCACATGGCTCTGTCCTAGGGAAAATTCACTTTATCATTCTTGTAAATACATTGAGGCAGGGCTGAGGAATAAAGCGTTCAAATTTGGTGATGGCATCAAGGTGGTAGGAGTTACTGACAGTAGTGATCACTCTGATAATATTCAGCTGGACTTGGAAGATCTAAAAAGTAGGTTGATCAATTGCAGCTTCTTTCAAATATGACAAATATAAGGTTATGCATCTGGGGTGTGAAAGTGAAATTTTCAGATATACAATGGGAGGTACGAAACTGGATGTTATTGAAGAGGAAAGAGACTCAGATGCGTTAGTTTTAAATGAACTTAAATCGGAAAAGCAATGTATCTCAGCGAGGACCAGGGCAAATAGAATGATGGGAAGCATTAATGGGAGTGTGATGTACCAGAGCTAGGAAGCCATGCAAAAAACTGTACTTAGCCTATGTGTGACCTCATAATATTATGTACTGGCATGGAGACCTTACATATAAAAATATATAGATGTTACACAGAGTACGGTGCGAAGACAACAGACTCGTCGGTGGACAAGGTTCCTTAGAATATGGGAAAAGGCTTATGGCATAATAATATGTACTCACTCAAACGTAGGAGATTAAGGAGTGATATGATTGAAATGTGTCAACTCGTTAAATAACTAGAGCATACCAATCTGAATGTTGCCCTTCTCTTGAGAGCATCACATAGTGGTCGTCAATTCAGGTTGAACAAATCGAGATGTAAGACAGCTAAGCGACAACAGGCTTCCATTCAAAGGATTGTTGTTCAATGGAATAGGTTGCCTGCTGATGTCCCTCACTGAATGCATGAGACAAAAGATTGGTTGGACACATTTGTAGGCTTGCCAGTATTTTTTTGGGATTATGATTAATGGTGGATGGGGTCAACCTGGACGGGCTCTTGTGGCTGTTATTAAGTCCGAACACATTAGAACATGGACTTTTCGATAAGTCTGAACACCAGGTTGACCAGTTCTTTTTCAGTACCTTGCAAACTATTCAGGTCAAACTGATTGGCATGCATTTTCCTGTAGGCTTCATACTTCCTTTTTTGAATATTTGTACTACATTTTCATTTCGAAAATCTGCGGTTACTTCCCATATCTCGATAGACCACCTGAAAATGGTAATGGAGGAACTACTAAAGCTTGGACATACTCTACTAAAATCCCAGAATATATCATTCTGTCGAGCAAATTTATTGTGCTATATATTCTGCAACTGTTTTTCTACATTTTCTGTAGTATTGTAAGCTATTCCAAATTATCACCTGTCATGGTATAACCTTCAGTTCCAATGTACCAGAGTTATATTTAGTTAAGTACGTACATATGAACAAAAACGTATATAACGTTGTCACCACCACACAACACATTAGTCCAAAACTGTCCATGGCATACTCACCAATGCCCACAGCACAGAACACATACGTAAAAAAACATCCATAACGTTGCCACCAATACACGCAGCACACACGTACACACAGAAACACCTGTAATATTGTCACCAATGCACACAACTCATACGTACAAAAACATCCATAACGTTGCCACCAACGTGCACATCGCACAGGCACGGAACGCCTGTAACGTTGTTACTAATGCACACAGCACACAACACACACGCACGGAAACACATAACGTTGTCGCCAATACACACAGCACACAACACACACGCACGGAAACGCATAACGTTGTCGCCGATGCACACAGTACACAACACTCACGCACAGAAACACCAATAATTTTGGCGCCAATACACACAGCACACAACACACACGCACGGAAACACATAACGTTGTCACCAATACACACAGTACACTACACATACCTGTAGAAATATCCGTAAGGTTGTCACCAATGTACACAAAACAAGCGTACAGGGACATCCGTACCGTTGTCTATGGATGGCAAAGTGTGTCATCACCTGATGACGGTCTCCACCGATGTTATAGGTGTGCACTTAATGGGATTATCTGTACTCCACGGGAACTGTCTTACCGTGCTTTCCTGACGTGCACCCTCTACTTCTACGACCAAGCATGTTAACATCTATATGAAATGTATGAAGTACACAACATCCATCCTGCTTTGATTGTGTACTTCTTTAATAACATATTCTATGAACTCCAAATAGGTTAATTAAACAATATATTCGAGATCGGAATCCATGTTGAGTATCCCTTAAAACGTTGTGCCTATCAAGATTAATCTAAACATTTTGTTTCACCAGACGGTATAGTACCTTGCAAGCTATTGAGGTCAAACCGACTATCCTGTAGTTTCCTATACTTCATAGTTCCCTTTTTGAAAATTAGTATCACGTTTGCATTTCTCTAATCTTCAGGTGCATCAGAATATTCCATAGGCCGCCTGGAAATGATACCTAGGGAACTGCTAAAGCTTTAGCTCACTCTACTGTATCATGTACCACAACACCAAGATGTACCATCATATTTCACCGACACCACTGAAAGGTTGTATTACCGCCAATCACTGTAATATAAACCTTGTGGCGTTTGAAACCCCACATTCTGGAGACGAAAAGAGGAACCTCATCAATTAAGTAATCGCATTCATCTTTTGAAGTGCTTGGGAACAAATTTCGCGTGAACGCATACACTGACACATTCTGAGCCTGAAATGAATCGCATTGGATCATAAGCCATCTACATCGGTGTAATAAAATCAAGGAACAGAATTACGAAATGCAATGCTAAACAATGTGTTGTAGTACAGTAGTATAATGTAACGCATTATAACGATTTACAAAGCTGCAAATGATCCCATACCTTGGCAGAATCCCAGTTCAGATAGATGATCTGTCACTGCGATCATAGTAATCAACACAATCTGTATCAGCGCGCACGCTAACACGTCTCAATTCACCATGCCATTAACACACGCCCCACATCGGTAAGCGGTTCATGAACTATTACGGCACACGCCCCACATCGGTAAGCGGTTCATGAACTATTACGGTGCAGTGAGTCACCGATGCATACTTGTGGTACCGTTGTGTTCCCTTCACCGTAATGGCTTTCGAAAAGCGCTCGATGAGGTGGGTCGTGATGTCCATCACTTTCTGCTTTGATACGAATATGAACCTGATGCCGTCTTGCTTCTGCTTCTGCGACGGATACATGTCCTCCGCTGTCAGTATCTAGTTGTTAAGCGGGCACTTGAGGCTGTCTTGAGCCGCGGCACGCTTGGCTGTGCCCCCAATGCCGTCGCAAGCGCACTTGCCATGAGATGTGACAAACAAGCAGTTCACAGGATACCCCAAAATATCTCTGATGGTAACACACATTGACGAAATCAAGCTTATTCTTACACTGCCGTCTGTGAAATGGATTATTTGAGGTCAGGTACCGTGGTCAGAAATTCTTGGATAAGCCGTTGCAGGAACGCATGCACCATATCGGTGTTCTGCTTTGTGCCGTCAGTTATATAGTAGTAGCTCCGATGGCACAGTACCTCGTCCTCACGCCAGTACACTACACACGGGTGCACGATGCACTGGGACGAATCACATTGGAAGCTTTGAGCTGCATTCTGCACCACAAATGCATAATTTTCAGTGAAATCGTACTAGACAATCACTTCGCCCTCCTTGCCAGTAGCCTCTGGGTAATTTAAGCGCATACCTTTTTCAGCCACAAAGTGGTGTCTGGTTAGCTTCACGACTTGTTGGCTCATATAACGCATGATTTCCTCTTTGGTCTAGTCTATTTCTTCGAGTATACATCGACGTGTGCTCATCCACTGTCGATGCCTCATCTCATCGTCCACGTCATCATCTGTGGATAAATCACCTTCACTCTCTTCTGATTTGTCCGTGAGGATAATCCTCAGAAAGTTCATTTTCCGTCCCATGCACACCGTGATCGAGAAGGTGACGGTATTTGAGACCGAGAAGGCAGAGAGCAGTTTGGTGAGCAGTTTTAGGTTTTGTGGGACACACCGAGTGCGTCCTACTGCTGCCTGCCAAGCCGCAATGCTTCGGATGAAGGGCAGCAAAGGTTAAAAAGCCGGTGCGAGGGTTTTCAGTTATCCTTGTACAGATCATTTATCTCACACAAATTTTCCCAACGCAATCCTTTCCTGAACTGTACTTTTGGTTCCATCAGTCTGTCACACCGAAACACAGTCGGTCTTGCACATCCGGTTGATCTGGTTTTGACTCATAAAATAGCATTACTTTCGCCTAGACTGCGTCCGACACCGTCAGAAATGTCCTCGCTTCTCAGGCAGCACGGTCAGCGAGAGCCAGCGGCGAGCACAGGGCACCGAAACACGGTACCACCACCTGTTTTGGCTATTCCTAATATTTAACTACATTCACATTTTCTTTTTCTTTTTCGCGAGACAATACATGGCTGTGGGAATTGTTTCTCAGTTATCGGAATGTGATTGTTCTATGTTTCTCTCTCCTTGTAATTCAAGGCAAGGTAAGTCATTTATCGCCACATCCATCAGTCATCTATCGCCCCAAATTAGAGACATTTCCGCCATTTTGTTCACCCCTTAACCTCACGAGTTAGAACACTTGTGCAACACAATATCCAAGATCACATGACTAACATTACCTTTTCATTACGTGCCTCGAACGTCAAATATCTTGCGTTTCAATAATATGCTGTTCTAAATACAAATTTTGCAAGCCATGATACACTGGCGAGAAAAAAAACAACAACCTTGCATGCCTAATTTAGGACAGGTGTGTATAATTGTAGGCGCAAACCATATTTTGTATTGCTTCCAAAGATATCGAACTTGATTTATGCACTTTTTCAAATTGCATTACAACTGTCCTGAAATTTAAAATAGGTCACGTAACCTCAGAGCACTAAGTCACTATTTAAAATATCCCGTAAACGAAGATTTCTGAATAGCCAAAAGATGCGGTGGGTAATTGTAGGTTCACCCATATATACTTTTGCACAATTCAGATTGCATTTCATTGGGTTGAAGACCTCAGAAGACACCCTCAGAAGACACATGCAAAATTCCGAAGCCCTAACTCCTTGACCGTTGACTTGGTCTTTCCTAAAACGACGCGGCTAGATTCGGCGCGTCAGATAACCCCACACTATTATTTCCATCGAAGTATAAAATATACGGTGTTATTTTGACCATTTCATTTGCAGATTTGTTGTGGAATTGCCAGCGAGTATATATGTAAAACTTCCAGAACGACTCGTTAAGCATGCGAATCAATTGCTGGATCTTGAAATTGCAATCCGTGCTGGTCTGCTTCCTCGAGTTGTCCTGCAAAAAAAGATACTGTTTTATATGCATGTACTTGCTGCACGACATGGCCTTCCGAATTATGTGGTGGGTTAGATCCTCTACACCTGACCAGAAGAGCTTTTCGCTTGGCAGCGTTACATGTCCAGAGAAAATGAGTCCCAAGGACGCCTTTGGGTCGCTGTCATCCATCGAGAAGAGTGGGCCATTTTTCACGTGTAGAGCGTACCGCAGTCTCCGTCTGGATGTGGTGAAATATATCCGGGGTCAGCAGCTCTTCCATACTCTCCACTGGCGTACATCCACTCATTGCGTCTGTGGCGTGCAAAACATCACGAGGTGCATAGAGCCGAATCGCACGCATTCCCCGGTCTAGCGTATTCGGGTGAAACATGCCACCACACTGGCACATTTTTATCCTTGTGTCCCAGCCTGTTCGGGTTCATCCAGGCCACGATTTATCTGCACTTCCATGGTGCCGGGAACGTCTTGCACTTCCGCTGGTCCAGTGGCATCGCCATCCAGCTCGTCTGCATCACATAAATCGCAGCCCGGTGCTCACGTTCACTAGTCAACTCGTCTTCATCTTCCAGAGAGATGTCGCCGAGCATTTCGACAGCTTCGCTCGCAGATACGCACCGTCCCATTGCCCATGGCACCTTTGCGATTCCTGGGCTCATCAGCACCAAATTGTCCACCAACGAAACGACCCAAGCACACTCCCACGCACGCACTGCGCTACCCTCCCCCGCGCCCAGTCTGCCCTCCCGCGGCCAGCGCTCAGGACCAGAGAGCCCATTTGGTAAATCCAAACTTTGGGGGCGCCCAGCGCGGTCCGGTTATGCACGTCGTGAAATTAGGCATGGCATTCATGCCGTGTGGATTGTCGCAGACATGAGCACTGTCAATAATGAATTACATCCCAGTAAAAAAACAAGAATAGTCACTATCAATGTAATCCCGGACATCGTCATTTCTGCCAACTTTAGATTCCACCAAATATCGCCCCACCTTTCCCACAAACTGATAAGCGGCTGGCAGTACCGCCAGTTTTGGAGACGTTGGAATTCCATCACGCTGGTTCCCACGGTAGAGACACTACCTGATGTTCCACTTGAAACATATGGTACCAAAAGGTTCCCTTGGGTATTAACGGGTTGAGATCTTTTAGTTTCTTAAATGTTTGTTTCTTGGACTCTAGTACCCGTTTTTCTTCCTTTGACAGCGGATAAATGTGTTTAGACTCGTTTCATCTAACTTGCCTATTGCCAATTAACCTATCCTGATCTTGAGGCAGTTTGTCTTTTGCCATTCTCCAGTAAGCATCTAATCCCATCAATAACGCATCCCAATGCATTTCATTCAGAAAGATCCTGAACTGACTAATTCCCCTGAGCAAGATTTGGAATCAATGTTTCATTTCATTGATTTTTCACGCTTCCAAGTTATAAGGAATTTCGATAATTGTGTGATCACTGTTACCGCAGGTCTCTCGTATGTTCACATTTCGCAGACATTTTCCTCATTTGTAAGCAGCATTATTTGTAATTTGTATTGATTTGTATTGATTGATGACATCGTTTGATCATCAGCTGTACATCATTTGCAAGCAGCGGCAGCAGAGCATCAGCGAGGATCTGTGAGCTGTACGCGTCGAAGAAAGATTTCGTTAAGTTGGTGCACCTCTGTGTAATTATGGAATCCTTAAGCTTAACTCTTTGACTGCCACAGCCGGTCTGTCGAATTTCGTCTGTACTGCCGCAAGTGTATAACCTGAGTCCTCGGCGGGCTGCCCGCTGCCATATCTCGAAAGAGTGATCACATGTCAGACTTCCCCTCCGGTCTGACACCTGATCCCCTCGCGCCGGCTCGGAGGTCGGAGGGTGCCACGTTTCGCGGCGTGGGGCGGTCGGTAGGATCGGGGTGCCTGCAGGTATGGTATTGACCGGCCTGACGCTTAGCGAACGAGCCCAGAACGGAGCTGCAAATTTCGAGAACTGTTGCAGATTGCAGCGAGATGCTGGTTGTGAAAGCCGGATTCCCATGTTATTAATTTGCTAGATGCCGTAGCCGAGGGTGGGGCATATTCAGATTCGACTCACCTAGCTTTCCATGGGCGGGGATGGCCGAGTGGTTAAGGTGTCGGGCTACGGGTACCAAAGGTCCCGGGTTCGACTCTAGCGCCATTCAGGACATTTCCCAATCCCGCGGCCCACCGGCGAAACAGTGTGGGCGGCGCCATTAGCCGTGAATGTGCATAAAGTGTGTCGTGAACCAACCAATAAACAAACAAACAAACTTAGCTTATCCACAGTATCTGAAAATTGTTATCGGAAAACGTGCTGAATGTACGGCGGCGTTGTAATATGTTGAAATAGTGATGACCTGTTCGCCGTATCACTGCGACGACTCCAACTCATATTGTGAGCCTTGAAGAAGGCTGGGTTGGGGTTGCGGGTCTTCTTGCGACTCCAGTCGTGACATTTTCAAGGTTCACCACAGCATATGTTGGAACAGGCGTGCCGGCCATCATTATTCCAACGTATCTGTATATACTCTTAGTTGTGGCACACAACTTACATCAACGCTCGGAACATTCGCGCATTTTGAGGCATATATATCGACCCAACACACCAATTGGGCAATCATCTGTGTAGTTATGTATCTTACCATTGTAACTATGTAGGTACCATACTTGTGCTCGACTCGGGTTGAATCGAGCATCGACTCATGAATCAATCGTTTTTGGATGAGTCACGAGTTGAATCGATTATTTTCTCCAAAATATACCTTAAATCGTCAGTTGAATCACATCTTTTTTAAGAATAAGTCGAATCATGAGTCAATAATTGAAACATGCATAGGCAGTGCACACTGGATCAAATGCATGTCAGTTTGTTTGAGTCGTGAGTCGAATCAGATACAGTGAAAAATACAGATGCCAAGATGAGCTCCCATTGAAAAATAATGTTCCAAAAATCGGTGACCTCGATTGACCTCGGTTGACCTTGTTTGACCTTTGGGCCTTTTTCTAGCTGACCTACGGTAATTTTTCGTGCTGAATTCGGGTTCATCGTTCATTTTTACCGTAGGGAACTTTAAACTTCGAAATTGGAACCATTTATAAAAAAGTTGGATATTTGGGGTCATGGCTTTGGCCTCATTTAGTGCATGACATATTGGTCCGATCACATCGTGTGACATGTCGTTTTGTTTGCAAGGCCCCAATAAACATACTTCCGGTCATTTCGTGCGTATTTAGGTAGTAATTTCGATATAACTGACGATTTCATTAGGAATATACAGAAAAATCAATTTTAGATATTTGGCCTGATCTGGGGGGTCAACCATTGATCTTAAAAAGTCATACTGAATTCGAATCGCGAAGTCGCGAGGCCAGATCTATAACTTTTGTCTTTGATTCGTTTTCGTAAAATGCACGGCTTCGAATCGCCAGGGGGTCGTCCCCCCCCACCCTATACGACCGAAGGTGGTAAAATGCCGAATAATTAAGCCTCAACACTTTCTGAACTTTATCCACCTTTGTTTTCGGTTGCTTAAATGTATCCAGTGTTAGACAATGGCGCATATTAATATGTTATTTTTATCCCCCAAAGTCGATATGCGAATTGATTCGATTCATTGCGAAATGCTTTCGCCATATTCCCAGGGATCTGTCTGAACAGGTGTCCTGGTGACGTTCCCTGTCTCCTTTCTGCTGATTCTGTGGCCCTCATTAAGCCTTAACACTTTATGAACCGTATGAACCTTATGCCTTAAAACATAAATAAGCGGTAGCATGATCCGTGACAGATTCAGACATAACTTGATCGAAATGAACAAATAGAACAGAATTGGACTGACAACATACAAACATGTGCATTATAATAGACACATCGCATTCCATACTCGGTCTACATTTAGCTCACTTCCTAGCCCACAAATTTTGAACCGTCGTCGAGCTGCCCGCTGAGAAGTACATAGACAATGTGATGTCAATTTTATGCCGCAAGTATATATATATATGTATATATATATATATATATATATATATATATATATATATATATATATATATATATATATATATATGTATATATGTGTACTAATTAATTAATTAATTAATTAATACAGCGATGCTGATCCCGGGGCAAACCGGCTCTCGCTTCCTCAGGCAGGACGAACCAAACATTTTCAATATTGGGATGAGTGGGTACAAGTCGAAGTAGTGGATCTGGCAAGTTCGTCTTAGGAGTTGTTTCTTGGAATTTGTATTTTGAGTACCATGTTTATCAAGGTGACGAAGATAATCTGGCCACTTATATTCTGTACAAATGCTTACTTTTCAGGTTGTGGGCAAAATAATGCCAGAAAGGGCTTTGCTTTAGGTGACAGCATAAAAGGAAACTTCTTTTAATGGAACATAACGTAACCTAACCTAGCCTACCCACATAGCCTGCCCATAACCTAGCCATATTTTCTTCAAATTTTGGAAATTAAAAAAGAAACCTTATTCAGCCTAACCTAGCCTAACATAACCTAAGCTGCTTTTGAA
Organism: Imbricaverruca yamaguchii; assembly: GCA_034440575.1. NCBI lineage: Eukaryota > Metazoa > Arthropoda > Thecostraca > Neoverrucidae > Imbricaverruca > Imbricaverruca yamaguchii. The sequence goes on from JAOTOL010001490.1 coordinate 857,603, forward strand.
TACTTTTTTAGGATGTGGAATTAAAAAAAAAAAATGTATTATTGTGTTGTAAGGTGCTAACACAACACGCTTTTAAAGACATAAAGGCATAAAAGATTCGTGCAGCTATGAGCCACAAGGCCCCTTCTTGGTTGCACTCTGTACACTCAACCAGTTGCCCACCAAATCCGTCGATCAGCCCCCCCCCCTGTAATGCTGAAAAGCAAAGAAGCAAGCCCTCTATTCTTATAATGATTGTCTATGCTGTTTTTAAGGATTTTCAATGTGCCGCTACTGACAATGGTTTCTGGCAGCTGGTTCCAGTGTTATACTGTTGGTGAAGAAAGACTGTCTTAACCTTGTTCTGCTGTGGTTAACTTTAGTTTTCAATTGATGACCTCTAATTGCATCATTTCTGTTAAATTCAAACATTTCCCCAAGATATTCCCTCTCCAGACCATGGACACATTTAAAGACCTCGATGATATCTCCTTTCAGCCTTCTATATCTACGTGAAAATATATTCAAGTTCTTCAATCTTTCCTCATATGCCAGGTTGCTTATACCATTGACCATTTTTATAGCCCTCTTTTGTACACACTCTAAAAGCAAACAATCTTTTTCATAGCTAGCAGACCAAGCTTGGATGCAGTATCCCAAATGTGGCCTGCCATATGCACAGTAAAGCTTCCTGATGACTTCCTTACTTTTGTATGATACATTCCTAATTAGGTCCTCAAGCATTCTCTTTTACATGCACTTGGTTCCATAAAGCAAACAATTTGGTTAGGTTTGGTTACGTTAGGTTTGACAAGTTTAAAAAAAGTCACAACTTTGTTCTCATTTGCACAGGAAATAAATGGTTCAATCATCTTTGTCACCGTGTGTGTGTGCGAGTGAATTTTGCCAGCCTGCTACCGTGTGGTGATATCGACTAGTTCCGGATGAAGAGAATATGTGTAAGAGAGTGAGCAGCGTAGGGTAGGAGGATGAATCCGAGGTGGAGGTTTAGTAGAGTCGTCGAGCAGTAGTGAAGTAGCGTTGAGATGGCCTTGAAGAGTAGAGCTGAGATAGTCGGATCGATTGAAGATGTAGAGCTGGTGCAGTAGAGTTGTTTGAACGTCGTAGATGATGAAGCCGAGAGAAGGGGTTAGTCCGGTCGGTGCCACATCAGGGTATGGGGTGTAGTGAGGGGGTTGGGGTCGAGTCATCGCCATATGTGAACATTGCAAAAACATATTTTTTCTTCTTTCTTTTCTTCTTTTTTTGCAACGTATATTTTACTTTTTTTCGTTTTCCTGGTTTTGTTCATTTTCCTTTCGTTTTTTAACATCTTTTCATTTTGATTAAAAAAAATGTTCTCACAATTGTTCCACCTTCATTAACATGGTATTCTGAAGATTTTTTTTTTTAAACACCTTTTAAGACAAACTCATCACGGACACTTCGTAAGGAGCTTAAATGGTAATATTGTAGGCATTATCGTGTTCACAAGAAGTGCATTATTTTGAGGTAGAGAAGTTTTGGCTTTTTCTTATTGGGACCTACCATTGCATACGCAACATCATATAAATAAGTCAGAATACAAATATACAACGTGGATAATATGTATGTGTATTCAGGATAATTTATATCATGCTTGATGTCAAATGATTGATCTTGATGGGCTGGATGTAGCTTTCACCAACATGCATGGTAGAGAGCCGTCATTTTCAATGATAATTAATCATAATGGAACACGATCCTAATTGCATACCGCCCGAATGGATTTCTGACCGCACCAGTCGGACACACCATGAAAGGTGCCGCCAACCCATCGATCACCGGCCCTTCACAACGCCGATTGTGAAGGGCCAGACTGGGCCTAGGCAAGGCCCAATCGCTCCCACTCCAAGTGTGGAAACAATTACAGACAGTTCCACGATTGCAGCAGGTAACGGTTGGCCAGAAAGTTACTCGATTTACACACTCCGGCAGGCAAAGGGTTAACACGGAGGGGTGGAGCGAAATCCGCCCACCCCTCCGATTTTTCGTAGATACCTACAGATTTTACCAGCCGATATACGCCATTGTTTGTGTACCTGCTTATAAATGACCGCCGCGTTGTTTAAAGGAAGAAAAATTGAAAATCGACCGAAAATTTTTTGAGTTATGGGTCGCTAAAGTCAAAACATTTTCTCATCGCCAGACCGCAAATATCGGCGTTGATGCGGTTCCCGTATATTGGCAAAAATTAAATGTTCTTGGAAAAACTAGCGACTTGTTTGATTATATTGTTATGCTATATTGTTTAAAAGTCATGTCAGGTCACCGAGGTCAAGTCAGGTCAAGTTCATGACAGGTTAACACACGCCTTGGAGGGGATGGCGAAATCAGCGACACCTCCGATTTGTCGTACATAACTCCATATTGTATTGGCCGATATACGCTATGCTTTACGTACCTGCTTAGAAATGACCGGTGCATTGTTTGAAGTAAGAAAAATGAAATCGGCCGATAGTTTTTCAAGTTAGGGGCCATTAAAGTAAATTCAATTCGCAGCTCCAGACCACAAAAATCGGTGCTGGTGCGCTTCCTGTATATTGGCAAAAGGAAGTGTTCTTGACAACATTAGCGACTTGTTTCATGCATATTGTTATGATATATAATTCAAAAGTCATCTTATGTCGCCGAGGTCAAGTCAGGTCACGTCCATGACAGCCTAATTGAACCAAACTTGGTCAACTGGAATGCTGTCATAAATGCAAATGACTGTCATGCGATTGATGTCACTTTGCATGTTACTCCCTATACATCCCGAAATCTACTGTTTGCCGTTGTGTGCCTAGGCATTTCCATACCTTATTCATGTCTTTCACTCCTTTTTCTGCGAAACCGATTGTACTGAGCCACCCAACGGAGCAATCGGGTGGGCAGCCTGATTCCGGTAACTGGAGCAGGTAATGACCTGATAAAGTGCTCCTAGATAGGTAACCTGAGGTCAAATGGCGGATCTGGCATCTGTACAGCATCATTAGTAATCTCCAAAACATCATTAATGCCAATTTTTTAACATTCAAACACAATCACAGTGATCCATAACAATGACAAGCCAAGCCACGCAAAACCGGAAACTGTTGTTATTTTGACATCATTTGACCTTGAAGATATCGACCTAAGGTCATGAAATGTGCACACAATAGAGTTCACTATAGTGCCCATCCACCCATTGAATTTCGTTGCTCTAGCCTCAGTAGGAGCCGAGATGTTAGGGGGGCGGAATCCGCCTCCCCTCCAGTGCGCGTAATTTTCCGAGCCCCTCCAGAGCGCGTGTTAACACGCCCTGAAGGGCCTCTGGAAATTACGCGCACTTGAGAGGGGGAGGGTGTATTCCGTCACCATCTAAGACCTCGGCTCCTATGAGAGCTATAGTAATGAAAGTTTCAGGATATATAGATACGATGGTGAACTCTATTGCATGCAAATTACATACCTTAGGTCAAGATCTTCAAGGACAAATGGGGTCCCATGTCATGTTTGGCTTGCTTTGCGTGGCTTGGCTTAACATGATTATAGACCTCTGCGATTATGATTAAATGCTCCAAAATGAACACCAATGATGTCTTAGAAATAACCCATGACGCAATACAGATGATACATCCGGAATTTGATCTCAGGTCACTTATATATCAGCACTATCGAGTCAGTTAATGGGTCCGGTTACTGGCGGTGCAATCGGCTTCACCAAGAAAGGGCTGAAGTACACGCATGAAGTATGGAAACGCTTAGGTTCGCAATGACAAAAACTGAAGTTTTCAACAGGGAGTAACATGCAAAATGCACGAATCGCATGACTTTCATTTGCGTTTATGACAACCTTACAGTTGAACAAGTTTGGTTTCATTGACCAGTCAGAAACTTGACCTGAGTTGGCCTTGGTGACTTAGCATGATCTTGAAGCAATATTGCATTACAATATATGTCAAACAAGTCGGTAGCATTGCCACGAACACTTCCATTTTGCCGGTATACGTGAAACGCTTCAGCACATATTTTTGTGGGCTGACTACGAAATGCTTTGACTTTGACTGCCTCGAACTCGAAAAATGTTCCACCGATTTTATTTTCTCTTATTTAATGCGATGTGTAAGACATTTCGAAGGGGTACACATAAATTGGCGTATATGGACCGGGAAAATCTGGAGTTGTTTACGAAACATCGTTTACGAAACATCATCATCTCAAATGAACAGTGGGCGAATTTCGCTCTCCCACTCTCCAGTGCTCGTGCTAACACGCGCCCTGCAGGACCATGAAAAATACGTGCACTGCAAGACCTCGACCACTATTAAAGCTAGAGTAACGAAATTTGGTGGAATAACAAGCAAAATTCGTGACCTTAGGTCGATATCTTTAAGCTCAAATGATATCACACATGTCAAAATGCCCTTGGTTTGCGTAGCTTGGCTTGCTATTGTTATGGATCGCTGTGGTTGTGTTTAAATGCTCCAAATTGGGCATAAACAATGTTTGGACATTACTAATGATGCAACACAGTTGCTAGACCCAGCATTTGACCTCAGATCACCTATACAACAGCATTTTATCAGGTCAGTTACCTGCTCCAGTTACCGGAACCGGGCCGCCCGTCCGACTGCTCCTTCGGGCGGCTCCGCGCAATCGGATTGGGAAGAGAGGAGTGAAGTGCACAAATAAAGTGTGGAAACGCTTAGGCACACGATGGCAAACAGTAGTTTTCAGGGTATGCAGTGAATAACATGCAAAGTGACATCAATCGCATGACAGTCATTTGCATTTATGACAACATTCCAGTTAGCCAAGTTTGGTTCCTGTCATGAACTTGACCTGACTTGCCCTCGGAGGCCTAACATGACCAGTGTTGGAAAAACTTGAGTTTGTTGGTGTCATGAATACCAATGCATTTTGTACTCCAGGATTGTGACTAGACTAAATGAAATATTTTGTACTCCAGAAAGGAAAACGAAGAACAACATTGTTTGGTCGAGTGCTACCACCCAAAGTCCATACCTGACAACAACTAGCAGTTTCCGCGACCCCAGCGCGCCGACCAGCCAACGTCACTACACATCTTTGAAAGGCAGTACAAAGCGTACAGAGCATGGTCGTCGGTGTTGCGCTAAAATTCGTAAAGTGCCTTCCTAAAACCGGCTACGCTTAACTTGCGGCGCTTCATAGGTGAAAAGACGCTATATTTGTGTCAATAAAGTCAATAATTAATTCAATATTTATTCAATATCGATTTAACATTTATTCAATATTGGTTCAATATTTATCATATTTCATCTGATATGTGACATATTTAGATTAATGAATATCTATTTCGTATTACTCTTTGGAAACTTGCGCTGGAGCCTAGAGGTGTTCTATAGCCTTGCGCTGGAGTACTCGCCAAGAAGCAACAGAAATCTCTAGTTGGCAAATCTGGGAGTACTTGTTGTCACCGGAGTATAAATTTGAAGCATGGTTTCGCCAGTAAATGCTTTGAATGCGCAATCGAAGGTCGTTTTGTTAAAGGGACAACTTTTTTAGACACAATGAGCCCGTTCAATGGAAGAAAATCACTTCAAATTTCCTAAAATCCGTCCCGGAGCAAGCAAGTTCTCCGAGGCGATTACACCAAGAAACCAATGTCATTTGTGCACATTTTCCCTGTTCCCTGCTCCCCCGCCCCATGAGCAGTTGTACTTCTAGGTCTGAGGTAGCGAATCCGACCAGCTCTATCTAAGAATAAAAATAAAACCGCCTGTGAGCGATTTTGCAGGGACAATTTGTATTCCCGTCTAGCAGCTCTAGATACTCCTAACTCGATCCTTGCTTCAAATAAACATTCCAGACATGAACTAAACAGGTACATAAAGGAACTTTCAATATTCATAAGAATCGTTTTCAATATTTTTTTTTTCTCAGCTTTTCCATGCAAAATAACTGTTTCTTGGTGGTGAGAATGAAACTGTTTTAGACGGATTGTTTTAGTATAATTTTTATTAAACCATCATATATTCCAAAACAATAGTCCATCCATATCACGTGGTTTTTGCTGTGCCAGGTGTGCGCAACGCCCGGTGTGCGTTGTGGGCCGATCTCGGGTGTCGGGTGTGAGTTTGTGAACTTCGCATCGATTAAGTATACTTTTGTTACAATTTTCTCTACCATTGCTCATGAAGTTGGCTTATAACCTCATCCTTCGCTATTAATTTAACCACAGCAAATTTTGGGGTTTGGGGCAGAGCTGTGTATTATGCGTCGGTGGCAAATCATACGCACAAACTCGGAATAGCTCAAAGGTTGACCGGGTCATGAAATGCATTTTGGGGTGCTTGAGATTTCGGACAACAACGGAAGTTAGCAATAATTCAAATTAATCGCGGGTGAACTCGGCTCATTAATTGTGGGACTAGTCCTTTGGAAAAGTGTTTGTTGAAGGATGATCCCGGTGGTGTGGTCCGCCCAAGATGAGTGAGTGCGATTCATCCTGAGCTCTGCCAGGAGAAATGTTATTGGTGTATTTACATTACATCATGCCTATTTATCATAAATATTTGTTTGTGAACTTTGGGAATACATCACCCACCTACACTGAGGCAATATCTATACACTTTGCAGATATCATGGGTATATTTTTTTGAGTACTTTGGCTACTGAGGGCATTTCCCACTAGGTTGCATTCCTTGGCACAATTGCACCTATTCATGACTTAGCTTGCTGACATATTGATGACTTAGCAGTTAGCTATATGTACATATATGTTTGTATGGTAATGCAGCATGAAATGCTAACATTTATTTTTAATTCCATTGAAGCAATACTATCTGGTTATTGACATCTCATTTTTTTCTTTCAGCAAAGTTTTTGACATGGCTTAGTTTTCCAAGATGTTTATGCGTACAAAAATGCTAACATTGGTTTTCGTTCCCACTAAAACAAGGCTAATTGTCACCAAGTGCATAGCTATTTTTTGGAATCCAGCTAAAAAATTCATACTCCAGTTAAAAATTTTGTACTCCACTACCAAGAAAAAAAATATGGAAATCCTACACTGCATGACCTTGAAGCTATACAGTATAACAATATACATCAAACAAGTCTCTAGTGCTGCGAAGAAAAGAACACTTCCCTTTTGCCAGTATACGGGAAGCACATCAGGGCCGATTTCTGTGGTCTGGCGCTACGAAATGTCTTGACTTTAACGACCCCTAACTCGAACAATTGTTGGCCAAATTCCGTTGTTCTTGCTTTAAGCGACGCGGCTGTCATTTCGAAGCAGGTACGCAAACACATGGCGTAAATTGACCGGTAAAATCTGGATTTATATACGAAAAACCGGAGGGGTGGGCAGATTTCACCCCCCTTCAGGGCGCGTGTTAAGGTCATGGAGGATGTCCACATGAACGGTCTAGCCATGTGCTCCTGGTTAACACGCGCACGTCCGAGGGCAGATATCTGCCCCCCCCCTCCCTGCGGTTTTTCATAATTTGCCGCCATACTAATCGGGTTAGCAAGGCCAAACCTAGCATGGCCGCTCATTGATTATTTCCGCATGTCCTCATACATTTTAACCCTGGGTCGTCTCAGGTCAGGTCACCAGTTCAGGCGAAGCGACGCAACATCGCTCGGAGTTCTAGGTTGCATAACTTCCACAATAATTGGGCAATTGATTTCAAACTTATAAGACGTCATGATCTCATCAGGGACCATAATATATATCTCGTTTTTTTCGTAGCATTGATCTGGGGTCAGGTCGCGGTCATTGCTTCCTCCATTATAGAGCTATTATAAAATATGAAAATGTTTCCTGGTTACATATTTGCTCTCGGAATGACCTCACAACGGTTGTGGCGTGCAGCTAGAAGCTATGCTCAATGGTACCGCTGACATCTTTGTTCAGTGACCTCACACATGGTCATCTGAGGTCACCTGAGGTCACCTGAGATCACTAGCACATTTCTGCGCATTATATCGCACTGCATTGAGACAGAATGCTGAAATTACCGTCATTGTGCTTGTATCGCCAAGACGTGTTGATTGATACATTACATGCACTCTCTAGGCTACTTCATGACCTTGACCTGAGGGCATAGTTTCGGAGTAAGAAGTATTGCTGCTTCACACCGCGTATTGTCGATAGCACATTTCAAGGACTGTCGAATAGTGTTCGCCGTTTGGTTCTATCTGTTACAGGTCCTGAGATATGTATCAATATCTGGGAGTACCACCCGATCTGGTCGAATTTGAACTATGATGACCCAGTGACCTGAATATTGACCTGAGCGGAACAATGACCGAAATACTTTCGATAGAGCTTGTCACCAGCTATCCAACGCCGTTGTCCGTTTATTACTAGCTAGCGCAGTTCCAGAGGTATTATGGGGCAGACGTCTTTCCCTGGACCTGCGAAGTGGGCGCGGACCGCCGGACGTGCGAGTGTTAAGTGCCGTCTTATCATGCGTGAATACGGAAGCTGTGGATGATGATCGTTATAGGGCAACATTAAGACGGGGCAATATTAGGCGCAGTGAACCAATGCGCATACACGCTAGCCTTAGCAGCTTTCCAACCAATTCACAGTTGAAGAGGAGCAAGATGAGAAGCTGCCGTTCCTGGACATTCTAATCTGATTAGCAATACTGGACTTAAATTCTCCCTTTACCGAAAGCAAATGAACAATGATGCCTTGATCCGTTGCTATTCCGCCCTCATCCAGGGAACAAAGTCGGTCGTTGCGCTGGATTTTTTCTGAGGGCGCTAAGGATTTGTTTTCCCATTTTTTATTTCAACAGGATGAGCTTGACTACACCAAGGGCGGGTCCAGGAATTGCCACGGAGGGCACTCGCCTGGAGGAGCATCATTTCTTAGGAGGGACACCACTGCCAAAGTACCTGAAGAGGCATCTTCGGCTGAAAAAGGCAATTGAGCGGGGAGGTGCACCCGAACAACACACTGAAGGGTCCTTTTCCTTCAAAGGTGGCGTTTACTGCACTCCGAGGGGCGCCTCCGGCTAAAAGATGTTCCGTTGCGCGGGGTAACCCGTGCACTCCAGCCTTCTTCGAGGGGCGTCAATTTCCGCCACTAGGGGCGCCATCTTCCATAGGGAGCACATCCCCCAGTGTCACAATCCATGTATCGGCCCCTGGACTACATAGTGCAAACATTCAGTCCGCCGGCTGATCCACCGATCTTACACAATCGCATTGCATCATCAATAGACAGAGACCTGATGAGCAATGCGTAACCAAGCGGACTCTGGTCGCCTCAGTAATAAAAAACATCGAGCGTATCACAAGATGTGCTTGCCCTGCAGTCTCTGTCGCTACCGCGTCGGGACTAAACATGAATCAGCTCGTGAGGTAAGGGTAGGTGGAAAGACATGAAAATCCTGACAACATAGTTCACAGTATACCGTGTGCTGAATGCGAGAAGTTTTCCACTTGAGAACTGGCCGAGGGCTACACACGAGGATAAAAAAGCATGGGACGGGCCTACCGGATCACGAAATGTCCAATGCCGTAGTTCGTTAGGTGTCATGAGCGGACATAATACCGGTGGCGCCTCTGGTGGTGGGTTTGTGAAGAAAAAACACCACCACAGTGGGCTGGGTCTGATTAATGCTATATTCTGGTTTATAGAGAAGGTGCAGGTGATTTTCAATGGTCAAATTTGAACAACATTGAAACAAGCTCTCTTATGATGTGTAGTTCATTTTATTATCCCATCATTTCACCCTGTCACTTTGCCGTTAAAGTGAAATTAAAGCAGTTGGCCACCTAACATCTTGTGATAAAAGTGCGTCATGCATCTTCTCTGTGACGTGCTGACAATTCACAATGTTCTTAGCGAAACGAACATCGATCGTGCTACATTTGTATGTAATCTTGAATAACTTCCATGGAGGTTTAACCCTGTCACTTTTGCACTCGAGTCCAGAATTTGGGTTCCAAATTTTCACATCGTACTTCATTAAATTGTATATCAGATGATCTACATTACCGAATTAATAGCCAATTATCTCAAATAAACCGGCACAAGATCAGCTGTCTTTTGATGCCATATTCAATCACTTCTATAGATATCTAACCCTGTCATTTGTGTACTCAATTGAAAGACTTGTGTATGAAATTATAACATTCTATTCCTGGAAATTGAACATCGGATGTTCTACATTAGCGAATTAATTTCCAATGGTCCCAAATAAACTGGCATAAAATCAGTCGCCTTCTAATGCCATACTCGACTACTTTTATATATATATATATATATATATATATATATATATATATATATATATATATATATAATCCTGTCATTCTTGCACTCAACTGCACGATTTGTCTCGAATTATCACGTTGTATTAGTTTTATTTGTATATCAGATGTTCTACATTAGCGAATTAATTTCCAATGGTCTCAAATAAGCTGCCATGGAATCAGCTGCCTTCTAATGTCATACTCGACTGCTTTAATAGATATCTAGCCCTGTAATTTTTTACATTTTGACATGAAGCTGTCGGGAATTATTGAGGTTCTGGCATGGCACGATGCACGTCAAGCGCCGACAGTTGCTGCCCAGAGGATCCGGAGGGCCGCCGAGGGGTGGCATGACAAAAAGTAACGTAAAATTCCGCCCTTCAACAATACTAAGCAGCATCGCCTCTGCCACGAGGAAATGGTATAGGAGAAATTCACGGTTGTAGATGCACTCTTTCTATTCAACGCCCATAAGCGCAATATTCTTAAACAATATCCAGAAAACCTGTCGGCCTCGACTGTACTAGTGGCAGAACTCATCCCATGTACATCGCCTAGTGTTTCAAATCGTAAAATCTGCCTGTTACTTTGGCTTTGGGGCCCACTAACATTCAGGGAATGGTTTGCGCCCCTTCATATTATGAATGGCGGCGGGCGGTCGGGGACGGGCCGGGGGCCGTCAGCATCGCCGCCAGCGTCCGGCTGTCTATGGTAGAAAGTTCCAGAATGCAATGCGCAAAGTAACAAAATATATCACTGTAAATGGCAATGGAATTGACGTCTGAAGGCAAATTAACTTTCATTCATGCAATTCGCATCATATTTTATGGAGACAGAGTCTCATGAATTGCAACTATCTTCTTCGCGCACACATTAATGAACATCCGGGCACGCTTGTCGCGGGCACATGTTTCAGAGTTCTTGAATGGCATCAGGAACCTACCTGTTTTCTTTCTTTACTGGTGGTCGCCCTGATGTCCGCATTAACATTGCGTCTGACGCCTAACGTATACATGCTGTATACGTTTAGAGAGAGTACAAAAGAGGGCTACAAAAATGGCTAATGGCATAAGCAACCTGGCATATGAGGAAAGATTGAAAGCAAAATTAAATATGTTTTCACTTAGATATAGAAGGCTGAGAGGAGATCTCATCGAGGTCTTTAAATTTCTCCATGGTCTGGAGAGGGGATATCTTGGGGAAATGTTTGAATTGAACAGAAATGATGCAATATAGAGGTCATCAATTCAAAATTAAAGTTAACCACAGCATAACAAGGTTAAGGCAGACTTTCTTCACCAACAGGGTAGTAGAACACTGGAACCAGCTGCCAGAGAACATTGTCAGTAGCAGCACATTGAACATCTTTAAAAACAGCATAGACAATCATTATACGAATAGAGGGCTTGCTTTTCAGCATTACAGGGAGGGCTGATTGACATATTTGGTGGGCAACTGGTTCAATGTACAGAGTGCAACCAAGAAGGGCCCTTGTGGCTCATAGTTGCACTAATCTTGTATGTCTTTATGTCTTTGTCTTTATGCTGTCAGGGCAGGGCGCCTTCCTGACTGGGCAGGGATAGTCACCATTCACAACAATCTGTGTAAAGCTGAGAGGTGAGCGGTGAAGGCGGTCCATATTGCTACTTAGGTAACTACAAACACATTGGAAAGATTATTTGAAGCTTCCAGTGTTGCAGCTCAAGTGAGGAAGAACCGGTGTATTGAACCTGGCTGAAGAAGACTAGTCTTACTTGTGTTTCTTGACTTGGGCTATTGCCCTCTGTATCGCATCTCAATCCATGCATTTAGCATGTATCGTGTCAAAGGCTTCGTTATATTCTAAGCAGGCGCTTGGTGAGATGTGCAAGCATATAATCCGATCATGGTTTTTAAAAGTGCTCGTAACATGCTTATTTCCCGGACCACCAGCTATGGTGACCGAGTCGGACATGCGAGGCGTCCGACTCTCACTCACTAGCCACGCCCACCTGCATCGTGCTCTGTCTGTCTTCACCAGCAGTCTGTTGTGATTATCACTATTCTTATCACTATTCATATTCTTATCACTAAGCCACCCTTTCCATCGATCCAAGTGTCTGTTATCATAAGATGAAGCTGATCATCGGCACTATTGTTTATTACAACATCGTTCTACTCGTCGTCGCTATAGTTCGTTATCATAGCATCATTATATTGGCCGACACTGTAATTCGTCCTCACAGCTTCATTCTACTCGTCGACACTATAGCTTGTTATCTTAGCATCATTCTACTCGCCAACACTATATTCTGTTATCATAGCAGTATTCTACTGGTCGACACTATAGGCTGACCTCGCACCACCATTCTGCTCGCCATCACTATAGTTTGCTCTTATCGCGTCGTTTGTAGCATACAGCATATAGCATCGCATATAGTATATAGTATAGCACCATTTGTCCTCACAGTAGCGTTCTGCTCGTAGATACTACAGTTTGTTCTGACTGAATGGTGCTCTGCAACGATTTCATGGTTTGGTAACACTAGATGACACCACTCCTCACCGACACAACAAACAGGCTGCCATTCTTGCCATTCAGGATGAGTATATCTCGCTGCAAAAAGACTTAGACGAACTTGTGAAGTGGCCCGAAGAATGGCAAATGAAATTTAATTTTGATAAGTGCAAAATCATGCATGTAGGTAAGCAGCATATGAAGGCTCCATTCCTGATGGGTGGCCAGGTGCTATCAGTGACTCAACAGGAGAAGTATTTAGGTGTTATTCTAAACACAAAACTGGGGGCATCAGAACAGACCAAGGAAGCCAGGAAGAAGGCACTGAGAATGATCGGGGCAAGAAATAGGAATGTGTCCTACAGAAGTGAGGAAGTGATCAGGAAGATTTACTGTGCATATGTCAGGCCACATTTGGAATACTGCATCCAAGCTTGGTCTCCTAGCTATGAAAAAGATTGCTGGCTTTTAGAGAGAGTACAAAAGAGGGTTACAAAAATGGTTAATGGCATAAGCAACCTGGCATATGAGGAAAGATTGAAGAAATTGAATATGTTTTCACTTAGATATAGAAGGCTGAGAGGAGATCTCATCGAGGTCTTTAAATTTGTCCATGGTCTGGAGAGGGGATACCTTGGGGAAATGTTTAAATTGAACAGAAATGATGGAATTAGAGGTCATCAATTCAAAATTAAAGTTAACCACAGCAGAACAAGGCTAAGGCAAACTTTCTTCACCAACAGGGTAGTAGAACACTGGAACCAGCTGCCAGAAAATATTGTCAGTAGCAGCACGTTGAACATCTTTAAAAACAGCATAGACAATCATTATAAAAATAGAGGGCTTGCTTTTCAGTATTACAGGGAGGGCTGATTGACATATTTGGTGGGCAACTGGTTCAGTGTACAGAGTGCAACCAAGAAGGGCCCTTGTGGCTCATAGTTGCACTAATCTTTTATGTCTTTATGTCTTTATGTCTTCGGTGAAGTTCAATCATTAGATGCATCTATCTGTGCGGGTACCTAGCCGACAGAGGACACGTCGTTTGACCTTTGATTAAAGTTGCCAGTGCTGTGAAATGAAAAACATTCCCGAAAAATGCAGACATAAGCTGGAGAATACATTGAAAATCACATCTGTAACTCGATGTGGTGTTAAATGAGAAAATTGTCAATACAGATCATGAACTATCATTTACGTTTAGTTGAGGAAATCAAACACATTTCTTTATAACTTTTTAGAGTTCAACTACTTCGCAGTAAACGTCGGTTCCCTCTTTAGATTCGTCGCTTGATGCTGTGAAGAATTGCTACCCTGATCGCTCGCCCTGCTACACAGATCATCATTTATCTTCCAACTTAGTTTTCCCGGGACCTTTATATCTAATTTACCAGTATTTGATGAGTTACTGTTACAATGTAGACAGACCTGCTTTCCAGGTCACCTGATATTATACATATATATGGCTTGTAAAATGCCAGGTTCAGAAATATGGCAACAGCAATGGCCAATGCTGTTGGTCACGAGATTTACTCTTGTGATGAGATGCGATGTAGTTATCGGATTTTCTGGTTTTGCTATAATGGTGTACCAGTTCAGCGGTCAATGATCATGCTTGTACATGATTGGAAATGAAATCGAGCTGAATGAGAAGAATGCATTTCGCGGTGTGATCCCATCAGCTCAGGCCGTTGTAATGCAGCAAAGTGAAATAACTCACAATATTTTGCTTCTTCATATATTGTGTTGGTAAATTTGTCCACACAAATTCACACAATTGTTGCTCACAATCTATTCTCACTGGGCCACAACCTTCCGGAGGTCACACCGGAGCACGCAGTCCAAATCTTTCGACACACGTCAGCACGGTGCAAGTTCCAACCGCAGTCTCCCGTGTCGCACCCAAAGCTCCTCTTTCAACCCCTCGGGCAAATGACACGTATGTTACGCATGCGCAGTGAGCGCCACGTCGCACGCACGCACAACCGACCGCAGCAGAAAGCAGTGGTTACAAGGTCCACCACTAGATGGTGGTACGCATCGGCCTGCAAGCCAGAAATAGCCGGCCAGGCACCCTGCGCACATAATTCTCAACATAGTGAGATAGCTGCAGCCATTCAAACTACGCACAGAGTTCTGTGATTTTCAGTGCGAACCCTTAAGCCTTGCGTAGATGTAAGGTAGTGAAGTAGTCTCCTTCATGCAGTAGTCAGTTTGCAACAGCGTATTTTGTATAGTGTGGAGCATGTCTTGGTATTTATATTTGTGTCTATTTGTTCTATCGTCGACGGGTAATCAAATTAGTAACGAAGTCATCAATGTACACATGCATAGGAAGCTGGTTTCATACACTAAATCGCAGGCGTCAATAGACTACAGAATACGCACATATTCAGTCACGCTTGCTCGGAACTTACAGAAAGTGTCGTGAAAAGGCCAGCGCCCGGGGATGTTCGGAAATATGCATTTACCACTCGAGGAATTCTTACAAATAGGATATTCCTTACGGTACACATCCATGCAAAGGACGCCAGTAAGAAGGACAGCTGACAAGTCATTGGCACGGGCGTAGGCAATGAGAATGAAGTTATCAAGAGTGCCGGGTCACTCCTATCGTGGTACGCGTTGCGGTATACATTGCACAATTGTATAAACACTCAGTAGTGTGTATACGTTACTGGAACATTCGATGGATAGCCGCATATATAAAATATGTCGTCTGTGGAGCTCCGAATATCTCAATGTCATCTTTGGTGTTGTAGATTCATTCGAATTTTGCATACATGATGCATTATGCATACGGGTCCGAATGTTTTTGTGATGAAACATGTAAACTCGAACATTCCTTAGTATCGACAAGCAGGTAGACAGTCAATGCTCTTGTGAAAGGACATGTAAACCCGAGCGTGACTTATTATCCACAGCCCTTGTATCTGGATCGCATGCACTTGTATGTCCACACCGTGCCCTGTTGTTTGTTTTGATACCGTGCCCTGCTGTTCGTGTTTGATACCGTGCCCTGTTGTTTGCTTTGATACCGTGCCCTGCTGTTCGTGTTTGACACCGTACCTTGTTGTTTGTTCTGATACCGTGCTCTGCTGTTTGTTTTTGACGCCATGTTCTGCTGTCTATTTTCCAGGAGCCAGGGGGAGGTGCAGCGCCTCCAGACCCGCCTGGAATCGGCACAGTCCGACCAGGACCGACTGCAGGCGGACAGCGAAAAGCTTCACCTGCTGCTCAACAAGAGCCGCGAGGAGCAGCGCCACGCCCAAGATGAGCTTGAAAAACTTCAGGAGCTGTACGATCGCAGTGCTGTTCAGTTCATGCGCATGAAAGATAGCGAGGAACGCTGTAAGGAGGAGATCGACTGCACCAATGTCGAGCTCGAACGGCTGCGTGAGAAGTACGAGCGCACTCAGCTTGAGGCAAAGAAGCTGGCAAATGAGAAGGAACAGTTGAAAGAAGATGTTGAGAAGCTGACGTTTGATGTGGAACGCATCCGAGCCCAGTATCAGAAGATCCAGCAGGCGCAGGACCGTAGCAATGAGGAGACGGCTAGGCTGCAAGTTGATGTGGACAAAGCACATGAGAAGTTGGAGCGGAGCCAAGCGGAATTGCGCAAAGTGCAGGCTGACCGCGACAAGGCGCAGGCGGAGGCGGAGGCGAGTCAGACAGAGATGGAGCGGTACCTCGCCAGAATGGGGAAGTATCAGGACACGCAAGACCGTCTGCGAGAGGAACACGAGCGGACCAAGTTCGACATTGAACGGCTTCGTGAGAGACTGGAAAAGTCTCAGATGGACTTGGAGACGGAGCGTCTCATGAAGGAGAGGTTCGAGCAGGACGCGATTAAGCTCCGCATGGAGCTAGATCGGATCGAGTCAAATCAAGGACTCGCCATGTCCGACGACGGCAAGTCACGGATCCGGGCCGAGGTTCTGCAGGGCGAGTTGGAACGCATGCGCGAAAGATACGACTCGTCCCAAATTGAGTCGCGTAAGCTACGTATCCACACTGAGAAGCGTCAGGATGAAATTGCGATCCTGCAGAAGGAGCTCGACAAGTGTGAGAGCCAACTGGCCAAAGTGACATCCGAGAAGGAGGAGATACAGGCCGAGCTGGACCAGATCAAGTCCGAGCTGGGCCGGTTGCGCGTGCGCTCTGAAAAGGCAGAGGACGACGTGACACGCCACGATGAGCACGTCTCGCTTCTGGAAGCTGAGACCACCAGACTGCGCGGCCAGCTGCACAAGACGCAAGTGGAAGCGAGCAGACGAGACGAAAACAAAGGTGAGGTAGATAAGGTGACGGTAGAAGCACATCAACTGCGCAATAGGCTGGAGCGCACCCAGGCTGAACTTCAAAAAGTGTCCGATCAAAAGCGAGTGGTAGATATAGAAGCTGCGCGACTCGCACACGAACTAGAGCGCGTGCAACAGCGACTCGGCCGATATCGAGACAGCACTGAGGCGGCCAAGGCTGAGTTTGAGAAGATGGCCGCCGAAATAGAAACGCTACACTCGAGGCTGGAGCAGGCGGTCAGTGAGGCGCACCTGGCCGAGCAGGCGCGTGCGCAGCTGCAGCAGCAGCTGGGACGGCTCAGCGGCAGCGGGCAAGAGGCCGAGCTGCGGGTGCAGGTGTTCCAGCAGCAGCTGGAGGTGGCATGCGGCGAGCTGGAGCGGGCGCAGCTGGAGCGGCGCGATGCAGTGGAGCGTGCGACCGCGGCCGACGCGCGGCTGGCGCAGATGGCCGCCGAGCGGGACCACCTGGCGGCGCAGCTGCACACGTCGCAGACGCTGCTGGCCGAACTGCAGAAGAGCTTGGCGATTGCCGAGCGCAATCTCGAGCATTCGCAAAAGGCCTCCGCCGACCTGGAAATGCGTTCACAGGCAGAGCGCGCCGACTGGGAGCGTAGAGAGCAGGAGCTGCTGCGAGACTCGGAGTGTAGACGCGCAGAGGCCGACGAGGCGAGGTGCGCCCTCGAGGCGATGATTTTGCGATTACGTGGGGTCGAAGCTGGGAACGACGGCTCCGAGAGCGACGCCCAGCTCCTCTCGGAGGCCCAGACTCAGCTGCGTGCCCAGCGGCAGCGGGCGGACGTCGCGGAGCAGACTCTCCGAGATCAACAGAATCAGCTGAAGCAAATGAGCCAGCAAATGGAGGATATGCGTAGCGACGAGCTCATGGAGAATGATTCGGTGCATGAGGAGTTCAGGCAACAGAAATTACAGATACACGAACAGACGTTGCAGATAGAGCAGCTTGAGACCCAGATAGAGCAGCAGAAATTAGAGCTAGATCACCTTAATTTAGAGATAGATAGCCAGAAGGTACATATAGAGCAGCAGCGAATGCAGCCTATAGAGCAGCTGCTATCCCAGCCTGTAGATCAGCAGCAAATGCAGAATATAGATCAGCTACAGCAGCAGATAGTGCAACAGAAGCAGCAGATCGAGCAGCAGAAGCAGCAGATAGAGCAGCAGCGGCAGCAACTGGAGCAGCAGCAGTCGACGATTGAGGAGTTGCAGCAGCGTCTGATGCCTATGACGTCCTCACAGGGCCACCTAGCCGAGGAAAGTGTGTCGATGGATGTGCAGAAGCTGTGCGCCGAGCTGGAACGCTCAAAGAGCAGCATGCAGAATGCACGCGTGGAGAGGGAGCGGTTGCAGTCGCAGCTGGAGATGCTGGTGCAGGAATTGCAGAGGTCCCAGGTCAGCGACCCCGGGTCATGGGCTGGAAGACGCACAGGCTGTGTGCTCTCTCCCGTCTCGTACGCTCATGATCACTGCAGCGCACTGTGCCTGGATGTGCTGTTGGCGTCGTCTCCTGGCTTGCACTGTCTGTTACTTAGTCCGATCGGTGTTCACGTTTTGATTGTTCAGCCTACGCAATCTTTCAGCAATCGCTTGGCGTGTATGGCCGATTCTGAACCCTGGTAAGCATCATCGGCACTTCTTGGTTGTTAGACCGTAGAATATTTGCATAGTCGTACCAAATTGATGTGTGTCAACGTGCAGGTCTTGGATTATTGGCATTTCTGTTTGTCTCTTTTCATTTGATGGCTTCCAGAAAGCATATAATTTTAATAATATTATATCGGATTTTGTCCGTGTATGCAATAGCATATATTAGTGAATGCTGTGTTAATGGAATTATAGGCTTCTTTCAACAGACGTTCTTAAGGTGTGCAGTGTGATCTTCCGGCGAGCTGAAATCACGCCACGAA
Organism: Imbricaverruca yamaguchii; assembly: GCA_034440575.1. Classification (NCBI taxonomy): domain Eukaryota; kingdom Metazoa; phylum Arthropoda; class Thecostraca; family Neoverrucidae; genus Imbricaverruca; species Imbricaverruca yamaguchii. Next base: position 876,568 of record JAOTOL010001490.1, read on the forward strand.
AATCATTTGGCAAAACACAATCTCAATAGGATTAAAATTGAATGAGCTGCCTTAATATAGTCTTCATATGCCAGAGTTAGACCTCAGGGTGTCCAAAAGTCCGGTTATCTACCGGGATACGTTAGGTGTGGCAGCTCAAATACACAAATAATTTCCATATTGGGACGGTAGTATTGCAAGGTAGGAGAAGGAGGATGTTTGTTCTTTTTATAGGGATGAATATATATATATATATATATATCGGACTCAGTATAATTATGCTCAGCTGGGCTTCTTCGCCTCGGAGAATAGCGGATGGGCATGTAAAAAGCATGAGTCATTTGTCCCATGTTATGAGTTGTTATCTTCTTGGTTGTATCAGAAAAACATCCGCCGTCAGAATTAGGAACATTGAATGAGGTTTCAAACATCAAACACAGGGAAAATACGCGGATTGTTTCAAATACATGCTGCTTGTAGTCAGCACCACATGCATAGAAGTGGTAGACCATTGATGTAGTTGTTTTATTTGATACAGTTGTCAATTTTATTACTTTATGTGGTGATCTCGATACAATCCGTTTCCGCATCTATATAGCTAACAACAAAATCCGCTCCTGTTCAAAAGTCTGGAATGTTGTGGCAATATGGCCACGACCCAATAATTAACCCGCGCCGTCTTTCCGGTCAAATCCTCACACCTCGTCTCGGGAGGCGGTTGAAGAACCCATCTAAATTCCAAACTAAGCATCGCACGGAAACGAAATAGGTGTCATTTTGTTGGAGGTGACTTCACTTGACCCTGAATAACTCGTTGGCCCTAGATGATCTGACCTATACATTTTTAATCAGCATGTCGAATTGATGTGGGAGAAGGTGTGCCAAATTTTAGCGCGCTACCGTGCACCGTACATCCGCTATCCGCGAAAAACCTGAGGGGGCGGTTGAAGACCCCCCCCCCCCCGATACGGGACGGGTTAATCTACGATTGAATCAATGAACACTACGCTTCATAGCATGTACTACCTGCGTGACTAGATACTAGCCCACGTACCTAGTGCCTAGTGGACAAAGGAGAACGAGCGACGAAGTATACGCACCCTTCACGGGAGGTTTAATGTTTTGGTCAGGTGGATGAAAAGCCGACCTCATAGGATGAAAAGGCGACCTCAATCTCTTTCCGACATCATGAGACTTTAGTTGGTGGAGCTACCACTGGCTTGTTGGGCTCTTCGGAACATCAGAATTTACTTGATGGGGCCATCCATGGCTTCATGGGCTCCTCGGAACATTAGACTTTAGTTAATGAAGCTATCTCTTGCTTCATGGGCTCTTCGGAACATTAGGCTTTAGTTGATGAAGCTACCTCTTGCTTCATGGGATCTTCGGAACATTATACTTTAGTTGATGGAGTTATTTCCGGCTTCACGGGCTCCTCGGAATATTATACTTTAGTTGATGGAGCTATCTCTAGCTTCATGGGCTCTTCTGAACAGTTTGGTGATGGAGCTATCCCTGGCTTCATGGGCTCCTCGGGACACGTACTCTTGAATGCATAGAAAGTTCGTTATATCGCGCCGCTCAGATATGTTTTGTTTGCTGCTTTTTGTGTTGATGTGGGCTGATCAGCTTTTCCACGTATATAGGTAATATGTGTATTTTTCGATTGACAAACCTGATTTTCTGACCAATCCGTCCGCCGCTTGCAAATACATATAAAATATCGGTCTGCCATGTAATAGCTGTCGATGTGATCAATCAACTTTTGGCATAGTTTTCTGTCAATATTGTGCTTCGGCGTAACGTGATGCTATACAGGGTTGTATTAACAGATAGCTCCGTATCTGTGCTTATTAGTAGACGTATGTCGTATCGTTTGCTGTACTGGTACTGATGCCGCTCAAAGTCAGCAAAACGTTGTCATTAGTAAACGTCTGCCATTGGTACGGATATCGCTCAGAGTCAATATTACGTCTGCTCCTAACTGCACACTACACCTACATTCGATTGGGCGCGTGCTGACCCGACGGGCAATGACACCGAGCGACTCTTGTGTGTCATATCCGGCAGCTGTGGGCGCGTGCTGACCCGACAGGCAGTGCCACCGAGTGACTCTTGTGTGTCACACCCGGCAGCTGGATCTGCAACAAGCCCAACAGAAGTTGTTGACTGGGCGCGGCGGCGACGGCACTTCAGCTCGGAATCGGCTGGAGGAGCAGCTACAGCAGCGTCAGCAACAACTGCAGCAGAGCCAGCAGCAGCTGCACCGGCAAGCCCGAGAGCTCGCCGACAGCACTAGGCTGCTGGAGGAGCGCGGCCGGCAGCTGCGGCAGCTGCAAGAACAGGTGATCAGTTCGGCCATACTTTAGCTCAAGTTGCCTGAGTATCAAGCTACTATTTCCGATTTTACTTGTGCTATTATTGGCTGAATTGTGTATTATTCTGGTGAACACTGCCCGGTCGCCGGTGCGTCATTTTCTTCGAGGGCTAGTAGCACTTAGCTGAGATAGGGGAAAACCGACGGATTTAACATCAGTGTATCTCTAGACATTGGAGGAAGCGGAAGTTAAGACTAACCTGGCGGGTTTGATGGTCACCGCGACTACCCGATCTCTGTGACCACCACACCAGAAAAATTACGTGATCTATGTGACCGCTGGACCAATCGAAGTTTATATATCATCCGGTCAATATATGACATGACCTCTGTCACCGCGATGTGTGTATGACCCGACATATGTAATTACAGACGTCGGGGGAGGGGGCCACGGACGGCAGCCGGCTGACGGGGCTCGAGGCGGAGCTGATCCAGCTGCGGGAGGAGCAGAAGCGTGCCCAGAGCCAGTCGGAGCGGTTGCTGCACCTCATGCAGATCTCGCAGGAGGAGCACATGGCCAAGGACCGCACAATCAAGGAGCTCCAGGAGTGAGTATCCAGTGTAAGCACTGGAGGCCGGCAGGCGGGTGGTGATGCGGCTGAACGCGGCGCTCCTGGTGGTCGTGGTAAGATATGGCGACATCAGCATTGTCATCATCGTGACGCTGAACTGCGAAGAACAGTTACGAAACATGCGATTCAGATCCAAAGACATATGTCTGACTGAACCTAATGTGGTACCCGTTAAGGTACCGAAAAGCAAATGCTAGTTGTAGGGGTGACGAAATTTATGGGATGCACAGGTGTCTGGCGTTCCTCCCGATCCTCCACTTAAACGACACAAATTAGCCCTAGCCATTTAGCGCTAACTGAAAGGAAATAACTTCAAAAATAGCCCATAAATCAACCTATAGAAATGTGTCCCTTCGAAAGAAGCTCGTCGGATAGTGGAAAATAATTATGTCAGCCAGGCAAGGTAACATAAGCATCTGTCAGAAACATAGATAATGGCAATTAGTTTCTTCCTTCTCCAGATGTATTCCAATTAGTTTCTACCTCCATCTTAACCCGTCCCGTCTCGGGGGGAGGGTCTTCAACCGCCCCCCTCAGGTTTTTCGCAGATAGCGGACGAACGACGCGCGGCAGCGCGCCCAAATTTGGCATACCTTTTCCCACATCCATTTGACATGCTGATTCAAAAGTTTTAGGTCAGGTCATCTAGGGTCAAGGAGTTAGTCAAGGTCAAGTGAGGTCACCTCCAAAAAGTTCAACTAGTCGTCACGCTTTAACGGATGCAGATGCAGATGCAGAAGAAATTTTCATTTTTGTTTCGTTTTTGACTACATATAAATTTTGCGTATTTGCCAAATTGCAGTTCAAATACAGGGCACGGGTTAAAGTAGCCATTTTGTATTAGGATAAGTTGACTTCCAACAACGTTTCTCGGTCTGCTCTACCCACTGGAAAAGGAAAATTAAAGAAAACTTGAAAACTCAACATTTTGAAATTTCAAAAAGGGGGGGGGGCATACAAATTTGTACTCTGATCGATTTCGCTGTCCTTTTCTCATTCCAAATAATATTTTCTTCATATATCCCCAAAATGAACTCCCCAGAGCCAAAAACATAATGCAAGTCGTGAAAAGTCGTGAAAATATATCCCCTAGTGACGTCACTTTTGGGGGAATTTTGTTTTGGAGGGTGGACCTGGACCCTACTCGTCAACCGCTTTTCAATGACACTTCTTTCGTTTTCGTGCGATGCTTAGTTTGGATTTTTGAGGGGGTCGTCAACCGCCCCCCCCCCACCCCCCACCGAGACGAGGGTGGAAGGATTTGACCGGAAAGACGGCGCGGGTTAACGCCAACATTCCATAATTTGACAAACGTGTCCGCTGCAAGCTGATGTCAACAGTAACTGTCAGACATACACCAAAAGTAAAGGTGCTTAGATCTGCAACATTGCATAGTAAATGTATGCGGTGCATAATTATGGAACGACATCGGTGAAAGTTGGGTTTTGGATATATTTAAGGAATTAACACGAGAGCCTTACCTGAGTATTCCCAGGTGTGAATGACACCTCAGTCTATGACGCTGGTATTTGTGTTCCCTGCAGTGACCTGAGCAAGTCCCGTGGTCCATCGCTGACTGCTCCATGGCCGGCGGCGCACAGCCGAACCTCCAGCCCCGGCGGTGGTTCTCAGCCTAAGGTAGGCCTCCGACTATGGTCACTTCCATCGCTAGACAATGCTGCTCGTGTCAATACCTCCCCTCTCGCCATGTATTTGCTTTCGGTTGGACAGTACATGTGGGAAAAACGTCACGAGGCGTGTGCCTCTCAGTCAAGGTGAGAATGGCACAGGCTTTGGGGATAGCCGCTTAATGATATAGCTTCCGCGTGTAACGAGTTATTTACCCAGTTTACATCAGCAGCAAAACTTCCGAATACGATGCGATTAGGAAAACTTGCGAAAATAGTGCTCTCGTAAACGGGCTTTGGCGTAGCAAAACATGCGAATAGCTTAACGCAAATTTACGCTTCGGTACGTGGAAGTTTGCGATTAGCGTCAATCATTAACAAATAACGGTACGGCTGCAAAGATCATGATACATCTTGATGCTATTCTCTACTACGTTTTCAGTACATTTGGGGTAATTATGAAAAGTAAACGTCCTATTTTTAATTACAATTGCAAACCTAGTTACGAAATACAAAAATCAGACATGTAGCAGTTGAAATCAGCGCTGAGACGTCACGTTAATCGTGCGTGCCCCAACCGTCAGTTTTACGATGTGCAGCGGAGTGTTCAAGTTGCGGATTTGTCACAGCGTTTGTGTTTTGCTGATCTATCTCTTGGATTGCGTAGTGTACCTGGTTTACCCTGTTCATTTGACGATTGCACAGTCTGGAGCGATGCACCATTACATAGTCTGGAACGTATGATATAATGCTGTAGAACATAGTCTGGCCTGGAACCAGTGCACCGTTTGATTCACGAAGAACGGTTATGTTGTCATCGACAACATGTCATCAGCTCCGTGAATACTTCGAATTCACAGATTCCCTATATATCTGGCCAACAACCTCAAACTACGTGGATTATTGATGATACATTGTGTCTGCGTACGCCGTTGCTCGAAGCAGGTGCGTCAGAAGCGAAAAATGCGCCAAATATTCGAAACTTTCCACCACATTGCGTCAGGCGTCAAATCGTAAAAATTCGATTAGGTGTTTGCTTTGCTCTTATAAACGGGCCGCGCGATCGGAACTTTTGCGAATCGATCAAATAGGAAATTTTCGTTTGCGACTGACCTGCTCATGTAAACTGGGTAATTGTCTTAAGTATGCACCCGCATGTCTCAATTAAATGGATAGTGTGTAGGCTTCGGCTAGCTGTTTCTGTTTCCTCCTGCGTGCTTAAATGTAGCTTTGTTGAGGCTTTCTCAGCACGACAGAAGGTGTGTAAATGGTTGGTGTTCTCTAGTGCTAATGTTCCAAAGGTCTGCCAATGCCAGTGTGATCAGTGTCCTCACAAAATGTTTAGGCTTTGCTCGTTCGTTCAGCTAACAGCCATACAACATAACTAACACTGCTTCTCCCCTCCCCGCTGTCTCTCTGTCTCTATCCCTCCCTCCCTCCCTATCTTTGCTTATCTATATATATCTATCTATCTATCTATCTATATATCTATCTATTCATCTATCTATCTATGTATCTATCTATGTATCTATCTATCTATCTGCCTTTATGTATATATATATATATATATATATATATATATATATATATATATATATATATATATATATTTAAATATATATATACTCCCTCTTTCTCTTTCTCTTTCTCTTTATCTTTCTCTTTCTCTTTCTCTTTCTCTTTCTCTTTCTCTTTCTCTTTCTCTTTCTCTTTCTCTTTCTCTTTCTCTTTCTCTTTCTCTTTCTCTTTCTCTTTCTCTTTCTCTTTCTCTTTCTCTTTCTCTTTCTCTTTCTCTTTCTCTTTCTCTTTCTCTTTCTCTTTCTCTTTCTCTTTCTCTTTCTCTTTCTCTTTCTCTTTCTCTTTCTCTTCTCTTTCTTTCTCTTTCTCTTTCTCTTTCTCTTTCTCTTTCTCTTTCTCTTTCTCTTTCTCTTTCTCTTTCTCTTTCTCTTTCTCTTTCTCTTTCTCTTTCTCTTTCTCTTTCTCTTTCTCTTTCTCTTTCTCTTTATCTTTCTCTTTCTCTTTCTCTTTATCTTTATCTTTCTCGTTCTCTTTCTCTTTCTCTTTCTCTTTCTCGTTCTCGTTCTCTTCTCGTTCTCTTTCTTTCTCTTTCTCTTTCTCTTTCTCTTTCTCTTTCTCTCTCTCTCTCTCTCTCTCTCTCTCTCTCTCTCTCTCTCTCTCTCTCTCTCTCTCTCTCTCTCTCTCCATCTCCACTTATCCTTGGCCGCCCGGTCCCGTCTCTGTGCTCTGCACCTTGCGCGGTTTCCAATGTGTTCGGTGTGGGATTCTGTTCTTTCCGCCATCGGTGTTGCTTGTTTCGTTGTATTTTCATATTGTGTTAACCGCTCGCTGTGCGGGGTATGATTGGCTATGTTTGCACTTGATCGGTTCTATGGGTTGTCGCGGGTTATCCTCAGTTGCCTAGTATTATTTCGGACTCGGCTGTCAGTGCGGTCGGTAACGTGGCCGGTAACCTGGCCGGTAACGTGGCCGGTAATGTGGCCGGTAACATGGCCGGTAACGTGGCCGGTAACGTGGCAGGGAACGTGGCAGGGAATGCCGCTCATGCCTCAAAGGCCGTCAGTGGCTTCCTCAAGAGTCTTTTCTAATGTCACCACTTCTAGCTGCCTCATAAAATGCGGCGTGTAATTGATTTCGGGGCGTAAACGGAAGAGCAGTTTGTGATGTTCTGGCTGGATGGAAACGGAGTATGGGCAGTTTAGGTATTCTGGCTGGATGTAAATGGAGGCTGGACAGTTTATGGTGTTCCAGCTGGGAGCTGCTCGGTTTGATTTTATCGCATGTCCGACCGGTCCTGAGTTGGGGGTTCATCATCCCCCGCCCCATCCCGGGCGCCCCCGTAGGTGGAGTCGGAAGAGGCGGCCGCCAATATCGGGCCGGCGTCTGCACCTGTCGACGTGCAGCTGCTGCGGGAGCTGGCCGCCCGCGATGCCCAGCTGGCCGCGCACGCCGAGCGCGTCGTGGCCCTGGAGGCTGACGTTGCCGCGCTCGAGGATGAGCTGGCGCACACCGGCGCCGGCCTGCCCGAGCTGGCGCAGATGGTGGCGCTGGTGAAGCAGAAGACTGCTCGCTGCGGCGAGCTGGAGGGTGCTCTCAGGGATGCGGTGCGCCTCACCGAGGACCGAGAGGCTGCACTGCACGACCAGACCGACAAGCATGCCGAACTCAGTCAACAGGTGAGCGCACCCGACGCAAAAGGCACACACACAGCTGGATTCGCAGCGGCGCGAATGTCAGCCCAGCTTCTAAGACAGTGAACCCGGGTGAACAAGGCGGTAGCTCGTGCCGGTGACAATGTTCGGTCATATCAGCTTAGAGGTCAGATTAGTACAGCGAAAAGGCCAGCTTACGGCAGCGAAAAGGCGGCCTAGTCCAGTGAAAAGTGTACCTTAGGGAAATGTAAATTTAGTCGGCTTAAGCGAGCCGGAGCGTAACTTCAGGCCTCAAAAAGTGAGCTCAGTCCATGGGAAGGTAAGCTCGGGTCAGCGAAACCGTGGCTTGGGTCGGCATAACGTCAACTCAACCTCAACATCAGTGTAAATGTTGCCTCAGGCCCGACAAGAGGTTAACTCAGACTGGTAAAAATGAGTCTCGGCGCAGGTCGACCCGTGTGATGTGAGCACGTGTTCACGCCAACCTTCAGAGAAAGACGGCCTCCAAATCCTGGGTTAGTGTCGCTGACGACTCACCTCGAGAATGGAATCGTAAGTCTGGAAAGATTGAAGCGGACTAATATAAATGAGTGGTGGACCTAACATTAACTTGTTTCTTCCGGCATTGCTGGTGCGGCGGGGCCGTGGAGATGTACCGCCGCAGAACGTCTGGTCATGTAGATGAGCTACCGACGGCGATGCCCCGGTGTTCCGCCAAGTCGGCGTCAGCTTTATTTCCATGATTTATCATAATTGTTATGTCATTGTGCTTCCTTCTCTGATAGTATTTAACCCACGCCGTATTTCCGGTCAGATCCTCACACCCCGTCTGGGGGGGGGGGGGGGTAGTAACCCCTCTAAGATCCAAACTAAGCATCGCACGAAAACGAAACAGGTGTCATCTGAAAGCGTTCCACGAGTAGGGTCCCGGTCCACCCCCAAACAATTTCCCCCAAAAGTGACGTCACCAGTGGGCTAGATTTTCACGACTTTTCACGACTTGTTTTTTGCTGTTGTTTGTTTTTGGCTCTGGGGAGCTAATTTTAGTGGATTTATGAAAAAAGTATTTGGAGTGAGAAAAGGACAGTGAAATCGACCAGGGCTTTAATTTTTTTTGACCCCCCCAAAATAAAAATGCTATTTTTGGGAAATTCCAAAATTTTGAGTTCAAGTTTTCTTTAATTTTCCTTTTCCAATGGGTAGAGCAGACCGAGAAACGTATAGATTAAATATGCACGCAAAATGGTCAGTCATCTTTAGTTGCATAATATGACGCCAGAGGTACACAACGTCCTTGCCTCTGTTCCGACCCACCGTTGACCTGCGATGTCACGTGTCCGCCGCGACTTCTATTGCCTGGGTACATACTCACTGTGTCGCTACGAACTCCTCTGACCATTTCTTGTGTTTCATGTGGAGAGGAGTTGACCACCATCAACTTTTGTAATCATCATTCCAACGTGCGGTCTCCCTCGTTCTCTTAATTTCGTAGCGTTCCATTTGCAGCGTTTGCACGTCACTTATGATAGGCATTCTGCGTCCGGGATGGCTGGATGAGTGAGTGATGCATTAACTTTCCCTTCATTGTTCAGTAGTTTAGAGTGGTTCTCCAATTCCAAGAGTTGTTGACTTGGTGCAGCATATGATGTTTCACCCGTGTTGTAACCGGAAAGTAAGATGTTGCCACGTTGGAGCACGGATGATCCGGATGAAGACTCCCTAGTGCGCCTGAATATACTGATAGCAAACATGGGGTGCTACCACTATGCCAAGGTACATCCCAACATCAGAACTAGTTTCATAGTTCTTCATTCACAATTAGTTAAATGCCAAGCTTGTTTTACTGGTATAAACCATTATTGGTAGTGCTGGCTATCTCATGAGTTGGATCATATCTGGATGTCATAGAAAGTTTTTCGTTCATGTTGTTGCCGTTGAATATTCGTAGTATTCCAGCAGTATGCATGACAACCGGAAAATCGATCCTGGAGGCCAGGCGTTAGCGCGCTTCTCTCCGCCGCCAGATGCAGGTGCTGGAGAAACGGCTGGCCGCGGTGCAGGAGACCTCCAACGTCAGCTGCACCAGCTGCAGACCCCTACGGAAGCGACTGCACCAGGTGGAGAGCCGGCTGCAGACTCTCCACTCGGAGAGGCGGAGGCACCTGGAGGAGCTGTTCGACCTAAAGTGAGCCGACTACCGCCGCCAGACCGTGTTGACAGCTGCAGTTGCGGCAGCCACACCCGGCTGGAGTAAGACCTTGCAATGGTGACTGAAGTTCTGACTCCTCAGGTGAGATCCAGCAGACAGCCACGACCCGGAAGTACGGCCGGCGAAGCGGCGTCAGCCCTCACCTTCAAATGTCTTGCTTGGTGTCTGTATGGTTTTGCTGATGAAACTGGTTGTGTGAGGGTAGCAATGCATGCCAACGAAATATATTCGACGCGTCTCTTCCTCCATTGAACTTGGACAGCAGGCTGTGCGGTAATAATTGGATGACGCGCCTGGCAGCACTGTCGTGCAGTAGAGTTTTGTGTGCCTGCAGACAGGATGCGCTGGCGTCTGCCGTGAGTGAGAAGGACGCCCACCTCGCTCTGCTAGAGGTGTCCGGCATTCGGAATGCTCGCACAGCCGAACAGGCCAACAACCTGGTCAGCGAGAAGCAGAAGCTCGTCGAGAGAATGCGTGATGAGGTCAGTCCGATGGCCTTGTGATGGTTACATAATCAGGATCAGATAACCTTGTGATGGTTATATAATCAGTATCAGATGACCTTGTGATGGTTATATAATCAGGATAGGATGCCTTGTGGTGGTGACATAATCAGGATCAGATAACCTTGTGATGGTTATATAATCAGTATCAGGTGACTGTCATCGTACGGTCGTGTAATACTGGAAGCGAGGACTTGCAACCTACCTGATCATTCGATCAAAAAGGCGCAGACACTAAAAACTGATTTTGTCCATGTAATGTTGTCCTAACCAAATCAGCTGTCTGCTCCTGGGTATGGTGGCCGCGAGGTCCCACGTTTCCTTGTTTACGTGGTCTTATTGTGGTTTCGAGTTGTTTGGACGGCAGAACTCACGTACCGAGTTCTTGACGTGACTGAATGAGTGACTTATTTTGTTGTGACTCCCATCCCTATAGCTAATTGTACTGAACGAGTACTGCGATTTTTTTCGTCGCTGGATATTTGCGAGCGTTGT